>CATOUR010000713.1:0-34340 GCA_951848785.1 Callosobruchus maculatus | reverse complement strand
AAAGCAGCTGGAATCAACAGAGAACGACCAAACACAACCGAATACGACAGAAAAGAACAGAAAATAGATCAAAACAACAGAATACAATCAGAAAACAACTAAAAACAACAAAAAACGAACAAACACAACCGAATACAACAGAAAAGAACAAAAATTAGCTTAAAATAACAGAAAACAACTAAAAGGCAGCTGAAAACAACAGAAAACGATTAAATACAACAGAAAACATCCAAACACAACAGAATGCGACCAAATAGAACTGAATACAACAGAAGACAATCAAAAACAGCTACACACAACAGTAAACAATCAGAAGACAGCTGAAAACAACAAAAAACCAACAAACACAACCGAATACAACAGAAAAGAACATAAAGCAGCTTAAAGCAATAGAAAATAATCAGAAAGCACTGAGTGCTTGGAAAATAACGTCGGGACTGGTCCTGGAGTGCAGGAGGGCTCTTGACGACATCTCAGCTAAACACAAGGTATCACTGATGTGGGTACCTGGGCAAGCTGGGGGTAAAGGGTAATGAAATGGCGGATCATCTGGCTAGGATGGCATCCGGAAACAGTTTTGTGGGCCCGGAACCAGCCTTAGGACTGTCTGCAAACTTGATTAGGAAAACAACTGGAGAGTGGATCCAGAATCAACACCCTCTGAGATGGAACAACATCTCTGGTCATCTCCGTCAGGCTCGGGAGCTATTAGCAGGGCCTGCAGAGAGAATAGGACGATTTTGTCTCTCTCTGGATAGGAGTAACTTGAGATTGCTAGTAGGCCTATTAACGGGTCACAACACCTTCAGGCGTCACTTGTTTGTGATAAGGGTGGTCAACGACCCAACGTGCACGTGGTGTGGTGAGGAGGAAGAATCCTCGGCACACATCTTGTGTCGCTGTGAAACCCTGGGTTATCACAGGCAGACTATGCTGGGCTCAAGAACCTTGGAACCAATAGAGATAAAACGGATAGGACCTAAGAATGTACTTGCCTTTGCCAAAAGGGCAGGTCTTAGGAACTAGCGCGGATAGAGGCGCAAAAGGGCCCATCGTGTGGCCTATGCACCAGCCACATTCCGTGCTGGATAGCCTCTGGTCCTTATTTATTCATTCAAGGCTATCAGAAAAGCCAAACGAGAATCTTGGCGGAGGTTCTGCCAGAGTATCTCGGATTTACCTGCAGGCACTAGAATTCACAAGATTCTCGCCAGAGATCCGGGACGGAAAGTCGGGTCTCTAAAAAGACCAGACGGTACCTACTCGGACTCTGCCAAGAAAACGTTAGAGATTCTTCTACAGAAACACTTCCCAGGCAGTCAGATTCTAGAGGACAGGCATGCATTCACACTTCCTCGACCAGGACTGGAAAAATGCAGCCAAAATTGTCTCTCCAAACGCAGTAGATTGGGCGATACAATCCTTCTCACCATACAAATCACCCTGAGAGGACGGAATTTTCCCTGCTCTTCTGCAAAGAGGGCAGGACTTAATAAGACCGGTCCTGGTGAAGATCTTTAGAGCAAGCCTGGCTTGGAGTTTCCACTAGGGTGGACGTTGGGAAGAACTGTCTTCATTCAGAAGGCGGGTAGAGTGGATACGTCTCTGCCCAGTTCCTTTCGTCCTATCTGCCTAACATCCTTCCTCTTGAAAACCTTAGAGAGAATCGTGAAGAATCACATTAGGGAGGGACCTTTACGGTTAACACCGCTGATTCCCCACCAATATGCATACACGGCAGGCAAATCAACTGACCTTGCCTTATTCAAAATCGACCAGTCCTTGGGAAACAAAGAAATTGCGTTGGGTGCCTTCCTAGACATCGCTCCAGGTAGCCCTTGCAAAAAGAGGCGTGGAGAAGATCACCTGCGACTGGATCAGCTGCATGTTGGCAAACAGGAATGTCGCATGGTGAGCCGATTAGGTTTAGGCGTGCCAGGGGATGTTCCCAGGGGGGAGTGCTCTCACCCCTTCTGTGGACCATTCTGGTGGATGACCTGCTGAACGAGCTCTCCATCAGTGGTGTGTACGTGCAGTGCTATGCGGACGATCTGGTTATTGTAGTCAGAGGGAAGTATGAAAGGACCATCTCTGAACTTCTTCAACAAGCGTTAAACACAATCGACAGCTGGTGCAGGAGGGAACAAATGTCGATAAACCCCCATAAAACAGTTGTCGTTCCGTTCAGCAAAAGACGGAAACTAGACAAGCTCTGCTTTACTTAGAATAGCGAGTGAGTCAATCTAGTTTGCAGAGGAGGTGAAATATCTTGGTCTTATATTGGACAAAAGACTCACCTTTAACTCTCACCTGGATAACAAAATCGAAAAGGCCCGCCTTGCCCTCTGGACACTCAGAAGGATTTGCGGCAAATCTTGGGGCGTTAGTCCTAAACTGATCTACTGGATATATCAGACGGTGGTCAAACCCATGGTAGTATATGGCGCTGTTGTCTGGTGGCAGAAATGCCTACAACGGACAGCCAGAGTCAGGCTGGCGGCGGTGCAATGCACCGCCTGTTTGGCCATCACTGGAGCCATGTCTACCACACCAACGTTAGCCATGGAGACCCTTCTAAACTTAACTCCTCTGCACATGAGGTGGAAAGAGTTGCAAAAGTGATCGCCTACAGACTGCTAGCAACCGGCAGATCTGACAAAACGGAACTAGGTCCAGACACAACGGGTCATCATGTACTCGGAATGGTCTCAGACTATATGGTTCCCCAAGCGCATATAGAGCGATCCTATAACGTCCTTTTTCCCAGGCAGGGACGAATGGAGGAGGGACGATTTCATATCACCCTCTGATCTTGCGCTATTTACTGATGGCTCCAAGTCTGAACTGGGGGCAGGAGCGGGAGTAGTGGGTACCAATCCAAGAGTTGAAATTTCAGTCAACCTTGGGAGATATACCACAGTCTTCCAAGCAGAAATGCCATAGAGCTGGGAGTCAGGGAACTAATCAAAAGGCCCCTGACAAACAGATCTATAAAAATCTTTTCAGACAGCTAGGCTGCATTGAAAGCACTATGCTCCAGTCGGGTTGAGAGACATGGAATTGCTCCAATCCTAGTGGAGTGGATTCTCACCACTCTAGAGTGCCGAGTGGCTTCTGCAACGCTTAATGACATAAACTATAGCGGTGCAGTGGCGCGAGGCTGCCCACAAGGCGGTGTTCTTTCACCTCTACTCTGGTGCTTAGTGGTGAATGACCTACTCGTGAGACTAAGTAACACAGGGGTCTACGTGCAGGCCTATGCCGACGATTTGAGCATAGTGGTCAGGGGTAGATTCATTAATACAGTCTCCGAGGTAATGCAAGGCGCGCTGCGCGTTGTGGAAACGTGGTGTAATGAGGTAGATCTGTTAGTGAACGCTGAAAAGTCGGAGCTCGTTATGTTCACTAGGAGAAGGAAGATGGAAGGCCTCGTGAGGCCTACCTTTTTCAGAACAACACTTGAATTGTCTCAGTCAGTAAAGTATCTAGGAGTCATACTGGATCATAGGCTGACTTGGAGGCAGCACGTGGATTATAAGGTAAGCAAGGCTCGAAACTCATTATGGGCCTGCAGAAGAGTTGTCGGTAGTAGCTGGGGCCTGAGCCCAAAAGTGGTGCACTGGCTCTATACTACAATAGTCAGACCGTCATTAATATATGGCTCCATAGTGAGGTGGACCTGTATAAAGACGGAGGCAATAAGAGCCAAACTTAATAAGGTTCAACGTTTGGCATGTCTTAGTATAACCAGTGCAGTGCGCACAACACCTTTGAGTGCCATAGAAACACTATTGAATCTTCCTCCTTTGGATCTGGTAATTCAAGGAGAAGCTAGAAAAACTTGGTTCCGTCTCTGGAGTCAGGGTAGCTGGACTCTTATGAATCCAGGCAAAGGACATTCGACGATTCTAGCAGAGTTGCATGAGGATTGTCCTATTTTGTTGGCGAGGAGCGATACAGTTTCTCCAACGCATCGCTTCAATCGCAAATTTACGGTGGTGTTTCCGTCAAGGGAAGAGTGGGAGTCTAAGGAAAGACAGCTCATTGAAAGAGGAGGACAGGTCTGGTACACAGACGGTTCACTCGCCAGAGAGGGCTCGGGCTCAGGAGTCTACGGACCCCATACAAGACTTTCACTCCCTCTTTGGGGGCACACCACAGTATTCCAGGCTGAGATCTATGTGATGTTTGCTTGTGTAAATCATATTCGGGAAATGGATGGGTCTAGGAGGCGGATTACTATCTGCTCTGACAGTCAGGCAGCCATCAAAGCACTGAGTGCTTGGAAAATAACGTCGGGACTGGTCCTGGAGTGCAGGAGGGCTCTTGACGACATCTCAGCTAAACACAAGGTATCACCGATGTGGGTACCTGGGCACGCTGGGGTAAAGGGTAACGAAATGGCGGATCATTTGGCTAGGATAGGATCCGGCAACAGTTTTGTGGGCCCGGAACCAGCCTTAGGACTATCTGCAAACTTGGTTAGGAAAACAACTGGAGAGTGGATCCAGAATCAACACTCTCTGAGATGGAACAACATCTCTGGTCATCTCCGTCAAGCTCGGGAACTATTAGCAGGGGCATGCAGAGAGAATAGGACGATTTTGTCTCTCTCTGGATAGGAGTAACTTGAGATTGCTAGTAGGCCTACTAACTGGTCACAACACCTTCAGGCGTCACTTGTTCGTGATGAGGGTGGTCAACGACCCAGCGTGCACCTGGTGTGGTGAAGAGGAAGAATCCTCGGCACACATCTTGTGTCGCTGTGAAACCCTGGGTTATCACAGGCAGACTATGCTGGGCTCAAGAACCTTGGAACCAATAGAGATAAAACGGATAGGACCTAAGAATGTACTTGCCTTTGCCAAAAGGGCAGGTCTTAGGAACTAGCATGGATAGAGGCGCAAAAGGGCCCATCGTATGGCCTATGCACTAGCCACATGCCGTGCTGGATAGCCTCTGGTCCTTATTCAGTCGGGTTGATTCAAGACTGGTATGGAACTGCATGCACCTCCTCAACAAACTCGGAACGGGAAACAGGGTAACCTTGATTTGGGTTCCGGGTCACAGCGGAGTGGAAGGCAATGTATTGGCCGACGCGCTAGCAAAAGGAGGAACTGAATCTGCGTTCATAGGACCGGAACCATTTGCGTCAGAACTCGCATGCATAGTAACCGAAGCCTTATTGTGAACGCCACTGTTTGTGTGTCGGTTTGTAGCAAATTAGAATAAGAAACCGGATAGGGATTTCGAACAGTGCGGCTTGGGATATGACTGTCGGCAAGATTAAACATTGGACTTGAGCTACGCAGTATTTAAACGGGACTCACGGTCAGGGTAGCTAGTATCTCTCCTGAAATGCTCGGCTGGTGCGGAAGGTATCAGGACGTTACCGGTGTCAACTTCTTGCTCGTTTCTGAAGTCTGTGATAAGGACAACAACACGGTACGTAGGCCTGTTTAGGTGTTCTCTTTATTCCAAATTTCATATTTTTATTTCCCACACCGATAGGTGAGGGGAGGATTGTGATCCCGAAAATTTTCGATTTTGAGATAACACGCTTCTTGGGTGTTTTATCATGTCTACATAACGAAAATCCATGTCGCTCGTTTCGGTCGGTCTGTCTGTCGGTCTGTCTGTGCGTCTGACTGTCTGTTGGCGTTTTTCTAACGTCGTAATCTCAATAACCGCTGCATGGATTGTGATGAAATTTGGGCAGCGGTATGCTGTGGGGTCTTAGTAGGTAATGTTCCTATAATTTTGAAAATCAGTGCATAGGCGGCGGAGTAATTAGCAAAAAACAAAAAAAAAAATTAAATTTTTCTGAAACTTCGTTTTTAGGCGTTTTATAGGTCCCTGATCATTTTCTGCTTTTTTTTGGGTGGGGGGTGAAATTGGGGTGGTTGGTGGGGGGGGGGGGTTGTAAAATTAAAAAATTTGTTGCTTTCATAATAGACTATCCACTGACCTGTGAAGGAAGACCTGGCGACATAAATAACTTTTTTAGGTCCGTCTGAACATTGCCTTGCCTATTACAGAAAGCAAAGGACAGAATTTTTTCTGATATAAACATACGAGAGTATTGCTTTAGATCGTTGTAACGAGGAAACTGTTGAATTGATGTTAATGAAATTTTGACACAGTATTACTACCATAGCGAAGATGGAAAGCGCTTATGGTTTTGATAAATCGTGCCAGTGGCGGCGCAGAAATAATAAAAAAACTAAAAATATAAAAACAGCTCAAACTTCGTTTTTAAGCGTTTTAGAGGTTCCTGATAATTTTCTGCGATTTTTTGGGTGGGGGTGAAATTGGGGTGGTTGGGGGGGTTGGGGGTTGAAAAATTAAAAAATTTCGTGTACTCATAATAGGCTGTCGACTAACCTGTGAAGGAAGATCTAGCGACACAAAATAACCTCTTTAGGTCCATCCGAACATTGCCTAGCCTATTACGGAAACTAAGGGACTTGGAATTTTCTGTATATATACGAGAATTTATTGGTTTAAATCGTTTTGTATTTTGTAACGTGGACACTATTAAATTGATTCTAATGAAGTTTTGGCACAGTATATTGTTACCGTGGTGAGAATGGAAAACGCTTATGCTTGTTAAAAATCGTGTCAGTGGCAGCGTAGCAATAATCAAAGAACGAAAAGTATTAAAATAACTCAAATTTGATTTTTGGATATTTTAGGGGTTCCTGATCATTTCCTACAAGTTTTTTGGGTGGGGGGTGAAAGTGAGGTGGTTGGGGGTGGGGGTTGTAAAACTGAGAAGTTTGTAGTATCGATAATAGGCTGTCTATTGACCTGTGAAGGAAAGACCTAGCGTCATATGATAATTTTAGGGGGGGGGGGGGCTGGCGATTATTTGGTTACAAGGATCTTAGACTGAAGCTTCATGCTATGGGGAAAATAATAAACTGGTATCAGCGTAACGTGTGAGAAGTACTGAGTCAATCAACTTGACTCCATTTTTTTACAGTAGCATTGCAACATCACATATAAGACAGTTATTATTATTTTTTTTTTGTATTGTGCACCTCCTGGCCTATACCCAGATAACAGTTCCTGCTTGCACTCAGGGCATCATCATCATAGTCACAATGTCTTAACAGACATGTTGTGAACTCGTTTACTTATTTTACGAGTTTCTGTACCTGATGAGTCTTTGGAGCCATCAGTGTACCAGGTGATGATACCATTCGAAATATATCAAGGATCTCCTAGAGCCCATTCCCTGAAGATCTGAAGTATGGCAATGCTTTTATTTTTTTGTACGCTCGCTCATTGTTTATCCAGATGGCATACACCTCTTCCAAAGATTCTAGATCCTGTCCCAACCTCGATCTGTATACCAGATGATTCCCCTTTTGAGGTTCCGTTCTTCAAAGCGTTTTCCATCTCTAATTTTATTACAGTCTCGAAGATCTTGTTGAAGATACATTCCAAAGTTATGTGGTCCTTTCTCTGCTATGGTTGAATGAACTTTAGTTTTTATGGACAAAATACACATGATATCAACACCGAACAAGGTTTTATAATTATGTTACTTTTATCCTAAGAATGCTGATCCATTGATCTGCTGTAAATGGTTTATTAGGTACAGCAGATTGTTTTTTGTAGTGACACCAATATGTTAGATATAAGATTCAAAAATGGATCTTCACTCTACTTCGCACATATTAGCAGTGCTAACCAAACATTTTGGAGCTCCTGCATACATCATCCTAATAAAAAAGTGGACCTTTGAAACATCTAAAAATAAAGTCTGAGCCGTTTTTATATTTTTTGATGTTTGATTATTGCTGCGCCGCCACTGATACAATTTCTAATACAATGTCTAAAAAACCATACGCGTTTTCCATCCTCGTCACGGTAAGAATATTGTGTCAAAATTTCATTAAAATCAATTTAATATTTTCCAAGTTACACAATACAGATCGGTCTAAAGCGATACTCGTATGTAGGTATACATACCTTGGTTTCTGTGATAGGTCAGGCAATGTTCGGATGGACCTAAAAAGGTATATTAGCCGCTAGGTCTTTCTTCCACAGGTCAATGGATGATGACCTATTATGAATACAACAAACTTTTCAGTTTTACTGCCCCCCCGCCCCCCAACCACACCAATTTCACCCCCCACCCAGAAAAATAATAATCGGGAACCCTTAAGACGTCTGGAATAGTAGAATAGCCACTTGTTAGACTACGCCATAGGTTTTTCTTCTTTTATCGTACTTATACTAGGGACGAATAAAGTCGATTATTATCTCCTATTTTCCTATTTTTCCTCGCATAGTTGCGGTAGTAACAAGTATTGACGGGCTGTGCCGTCAACACCTGACCTATTTTTATTCGGCATTCAGGAAAGACCGTACCATTCTACAGGTCTTGAGGATTACAGACTTTTGAAATTATCATTATTTGGATTATTATTAGTTGACTTTATAAGTTCCTCTCGCATAATTGCGGTAGCAACAAAGTTGACGGGCTATGCCAAGTCAATACCCAGTTTGGTGAATTTTTTTAGCTTTAAAAATTGTCAGATATTATCTTTTTTTGCTTTAGTTGATATTTCCAGTCATTCTCCTATAAAATGAGTCCAAAATGTCGTGAATCGGTCGATAAATAATCAAGCTATGGCGCTACAACTGCGCGAACCCATGGAGTCGTGATTCAGATATTGAAAATGTAATAAAAAATTAATTAAAAAGGTGACCCCTTTTTTTTCACATTTTTTCTCGATAACTTTAATTGTATTTTCATACCTCAAAGTTTGTCGACATGATGGTGGAACATATTGTATACTATACAGCGATTACCAAATTACTTTTGAACAGGTTATACTACCAATAAACAAACACCGTGAATTAATCAAGTGGATTAATGTTAAAAATGTCGTCAAATATCATTATCTTGTTTTTATCCATAGGCTAATATCTTCCGGCAAGCCCATTTATCTAAGAGAATAGTTAATTTTTAGGAAAGCTAGAGTATTGCCGACACGAATATTACCAATAGTTCTGAGCACTGTAGCTCGCCATCGCTCGCGATTTACTGTCAGTTTAGTGGCGCTCTTGATACTCATATCCAGCAACTGTTTCGTCGTATCCACCCAGCGTGGAGGGGGACGGCCATGGCGCCGCTCACTCGGGGCATGACCCTGAACTATAAGTTTCTCCAGATTATCGCTTCTGTGTATATGTCCGAAGAATGTAAGCATTCTCGTCGACACAATGGAGGATAGTCTCTTTGGATTATCGAGCTCATCCAGTATGGAAACGTTAGTTCGATGGGCGGTATAAGGAACTCTCAGCACTCTCCTCCATGTCCACATTTCAAAAGCATCTATGCTCTTGGAAACACGCTATAATAAAGAGCAAAGGTGGCCATGCCATGAAATATTAAAATCTAATTCGATGGTGTACAGTATTTATTTTACAGAAGTTAGGTAAATTATCAATAATTCGTAATTATTATGTATTTAAGTCATACTACGAGTATTACTTGCTTCGGTCGTAGATAAAGTATGGTATTCAACACGCAGCAATGTTAATAACTAAACTTTAACTGCGTGAGCTATTACCGTCAATACCGCATCGTTTTATACTAATAATTTAATATACTATTAAAATTGGCCCATCCAAAACTGGTTATTAAATTTATTGATGCTCAATTATTTGTTACAGGTAAGTCCATAGTCCACAAATATGACCTGAAGTCGTAAGTACAGATTTTTATTTACATGTTAATTATAAATGCACATTTACATTATCCTAGCTTAGACCATGAATATATCGTCCCCTTAGAGCAGACGTATGCTAAGCCACAAAATGTAAATTTTACAGGAGAAGCTTTTTTTTTGTTTTTGAGATATTTTAAACTGAAAAACTGCTTGATGACATTTATATAGCCATATGAGGTAACTGGTTATGAGGTGCACTACTTTGAATTGGGACAATCTTTATGTTATAGAAAATGGTGGACATAGCATATATTAGGACAAGTCAATCGCCATTGGTGGTATACTAACTCACATACTACAGACCGGAATAAACCTATGTCTTCCGATGAAGTGTACTATCTCCAAACATGCGAAAACAGAACTAGTGTAAGTCCACTATCATTGTATACTATCTCCAAAACGGCACATCAGTACTATACCTTATCCACCGAACAAACGGAGTAACCATGCACAATAGGTATATGTAAATTTTTACTGTATGGTCAAGAGTTATATGCACACCGTCTACAAAACTGCATACTAAGAGCAGTGATGTTATTATAAACAGAAAAATTAAGTTCGATTTATCCGAGTAAAGCCCCAAAATATGGGTTTGAAATAATTTTTTACTCCTTTTCTTCAGTGAATGCAGTATAGTCTCCAACACACAAAAGGTAGAGTAGTTTGAATTTTGGTAATTTATTATCCCCCCTTCAGTGTGGACTTGGAATACTTCTGCAGTAGATTCGATGATCTTTAATGTACGGGGTGTCCTATTTTGGGCACTTTTACGGGATATCTCGGTTATTTTTGAAGATAAAGAGTTGCGGTTTTCGCGACAGTGTGCTACTTTTTTATGAAACTAAAGATGCCGTCAACAAAATTATCATGGCCCTCTTGGTTTTTGAGATACAGGGTGAAATCGAAAACTATTGATTTTGGGACCACCCTCGTAACTCGATTGTCTTTTATCTTATTGAGAAGTTTAAAAAGGGTCTTATAGAATTTTTTTTGTGGAATCCAGTGGTGTAGTTTGATTTTTTCTTACTCTAACCATTTTTCGGTTATGAAGCAAATATTTTTTTTAATGGAACACCCTTTATATTATTTTTGAAGTCAAACGGAAATAATTCAAGCTTTTTAAAAATATATATTAGTATTAAGTTATTTTGAAAACTAAGCTCAAAATTTGATTTTTTCATTTTTTACTTTATTTGTAGCAGTGGGCCATGGCTAAGCTATTAAAAACAACATCCAAGAAAACAATTATTAAGATACAAGATACTCAATACTTTTGAACTCAATTATTTAATTGTATTCTATACGCTATTAACTACTATTTATTAAATATTCCCAAACTTGGATCCTGTGCAAATGTTGAAGTATCTTAGACTTGTATGGATGGTAATGGTATTTTTTTTAATGCGTTGCTTCTATGTAACCTAATACGTTTGTTTTCCTTTGCTCCCTATTCTCCTTGAAATAAGTTTTAGAACGTGGTTGAATAAAGGATCCGTACCTAACTATATTTATTTTTAGACGAGCAAATATATCTGGAAACGGTTGCTGTCTCTTTGGGTATCTAAGCTACTCAATATTATAATAACACAATAATCATTTTAATGAGACATTATTATTAAAAAAAAGGTATTCTGATTCTGTATTTTTGAATTTGAGTAGGAACTCTCTTGTAGAGTAATAACTGCTTGGATGCTTATTATTTATAGTTGATTAACCATGGCCTACTGCTACAAATAAAGTAGAAAATGCAAAAATCTAATTTTGAGCAAAATTTTCAAAATAACTTAATACTAATACATATTTTTGACAAGCTTGAATTATTTCCGATTGACTTCAGAAATAATATACAGGGTGTTCCATTTGAAAAAATATATGTTTGCTTCATAAGTGAAGAATGAGTCGAGTAAGAAAAAATCAATCTACACCACTGGATACTACAGAAAAAATTCTATAAGAGCCTTTTTTAAACTTTTCAATAAGATAAAAGACAATCTAGATACGAGGGTGGTCCCAAAATCGATAGTTTTAGATTTCACCCTGTATCTCAAAAACCAAGAGGGCCATGATAATTTTGTTGACGCCATGTTTAGTTTCACAAAAAAGTAACACACTGTCGCGAAAACAGCAACTCTCTATCTTCATAAATAATCGAGATAGTCTGTAAAAGTGCCCAAAATGGGGCACCCTGTATACATAGGCGGTTAAATCGCAAAATACGACAATTTTGACATAGTATAGTTCTGCTGTCAAGGGACGATATTTTTTGCTTTCATGATCTTAAGCCAACGGCTTGTCTAAGTAACATGGTATTTCACGTATGTTTGAAGGCATTTTCTCAAAGAGAGTCCACCCTCACTTTATTGATCCTGGCGAAATCCTTCCGCCCTACATTCCTGGCCCTCGGTTTCCCGAAAATGCGTTTCCCGCACCGTCATCCCGTCGAGGTAAACACTTTCCTAGAATCGTGGCATCAAAGCATCCAATTATTTCGATTGCTCTGTGAAGTCTGTGTACCGCGAAACATTTAAAATCTCCGGTTGGTATAAAAATGTTGTGGGAATTGAATTTTTTTATGGGCAGCTTCCGTAAGCATTTATACAGGGTGTCCCAGAAAGACGGTCCCATAGAAGAACCCCCATCTCACTGTTACCTCCAGATTATGCAGCAAGAGTTCACTTTCGTGAAATTATTCGACACAAAAGGCAAGAAGATTTGTATTTCACTTCAAGAATTATTTTTACCGATGAAGCTTCTTTTACTAGAAGTGGAGTTACAAATCTTCATAATAGACACGTATATGCAGACGTGAATCCACACGCTATTGTTGAAAGACATTTCCAGCACGAGTTTCGCATTAATGTCTGGATGGGTGTTGTTGAAAATATGTTGATAGGACCCTTCCGACGACTTCCCATACGCCTCAATGGTGAAAACTATCTTTATTTTCTCCAAAACAATTTACCACAACTGTTAGAAAATGTCCCACTGGAGTTACGAAGGAATATGTGGTTCATGCAAGATGGTGTACCTGCACATTTCACACGTGCAGTACGAAATCACTTGCACGAGCATTATCCTGGAAAATGATTTGGAAGAGGTGCAGCTGCTCCAATTCAGTGGCCACCGCGCTCGCCAGATCTTACTCCATGCGACTTTTTCCTTTGGGGGGCCATAGCTGACAAGGTTTATAAGGAGCGAATAGACACAGCAGAACAGCTATGGAACAGAATTGTAACCGCCGTGCGCCAACTTCAAAATGTCGATTCTCTAAAAAGAATGCAGTTCAATTTTTTAAGGAGAATAAATTTATGCAGAGAAGTGAATGGTGATCATTTTGAACAACTGATGACATAAATAAATAATATGAATCTGCTCTAGTCCTACATTTGTTTGGTCAATACATTTAACGGTTTTACACTATCTCATAACCCGATCACAAAAATTGTTACTCTTCATCTGCGATTTGCTTGTAGATTGATTTGGTACAGTTTGACATTAATGAATTTACTATCCGTTCAATTTTTGATATCTAATGTTTGTTGAAATTCTGAAATATCAATAACATTTTTTCAATTTATTTACTGTCAATTTGTGCGAAAAAGTACCGAACCGACACACTTAGAAGCATAACTGATTTACCGTGATAACGATAATTTTACAAGCGAAAGACTAACAAAATGCAATCAATTAAATTCCGGATAAAATAGACCAGTGCGCTACTACTGAAGTATCACAGAATTATTTTTAACTGTTAAACCGTGACAGATACGAAAATTTACTAAGAGTCAAAAAATATTTGTCAATGATGTATCTTTGTTGTGGAAAACATTCAAATCGAAAGCACTAAAAATAAGAAAAATAGTGGTCAATGTAAGTGGCGAAGACATCGGTTCACCATGCTAAAACATCATAGTGTTAGAGTTAAAAGTATGAAAATGTGGCATTTTTATGGTGTTACACGTTTACCAAATTTCATTCAAATCGCAAATGTCGTTGTGAAGTTATCAACAAAAATTGAAAAATTATTCTTGACTTTGAAGCCCTCTCACGGTCAAACGGTGCAACTTGGTATATAGGTATGTTGTGTTTATTCGCAATATTTTGACTCTGTGAGATGGGGGTTCTTCTATGGGACCGTCTTTCTGGGACACCCTGTACATTCCATACATGTATACAGCATCTAGCACAATCCCATTGGTCAAATTTGAATTTTGAGTGCCGTACGTGTGTACGAAATGTAAATCAATGCCATATGCACTTACGGAATGTAATATAGTTATGCGCATATCGTATGGCTATGGGTAGACTCTTGTTTTAATTTTTGCGAATGCGGCGCACAGGGTGGTTATACAGGGTGGGCCAATAGTGCGTGGACGGAGGATTGTGGGCTTACTAAAAAATATTTCAAAAATCTGTTACTTGATTATGGTTGGAACCCGTGAGGGCTATTAAGTAAAAATATTTTCACTTAAATTTTGACGTTTATACAGGGTGATTCATATCAAACTTACATTTTTTTGAATGGAACCCCCTATATATTATTGCATATTTGGATTCCTTGGTCAATTCTAGTGTGACTTTATGTATGATATATGGAACTTTTAATGAACCGTTTATGCGCAAATCGCCATTTTCGGTATAAGTAGGTATCAGAAAAAAAATGAAAATCGCAGCGACAATAAAACTTAGAAGGCCGTGGCTTTGCGGAACAACTAAGCATGAAATGTGTCATCTTAAGTCAGACGGCTGAATTTGAATTCTTTTTGTACTTGGAGAAATCAGTAGATCAATTAAGGAAACTTCAATCACAGATAACTTGATTTTTTCAAATGGGAATGCCTATTTTGGTTTAAAGAATCAAATGTAGAATTTGATTACCTTTCTAACCATATAGCATTCTCCATATCAATCTTTTTTAGTTTTCATTTTATTTCAAATTTTCAGTCAAATCGGTGTTTTCCGATTTTCCTGCGTGCAAGCAACCTAGCAGGCCATGAAAAATTAACAAAAGCCCGTTAATATGGAAGAAACCAATTAACCTAGTAGAAAGATGCAAACTAACTAGATTTTTATTTATTTATCGTATGGCTCGAAAACATGACAATCGTAAATATAGATAAAAAAAAATATTATAACCTATACTAAAATAAAAACAGATACAGCTATAAACTAAGATACATAGTCTTTGGTATTTACAGGTTGATATCCAGTTCTTTCAGCCACTTCAGCGCCAACGGTGTGGCTGTGAAGAACTCTTCTCGCGATCCCTGAAACGCACGCAGTTCACATTCGCTCGTAATATGGTTTATAGTTTGGCGGGACGCGCCACAGTCACATAAGGGAGATTGCACATAGCCCCACTTGTAAAGGGAGTCGGCACATCTGCCGTGGCCTGTTCGGACTCTATTAAGTTTTACCCACTCCTTCCGGGGTAGTTCTGATCCTGGAAGTAAGGCTGCCCCCATAAATGCGTATCGCGAGTGGTGTTCCGCAAAACCTTCCCACTGGGAGCGCCATTGGTTTAAGGAGTTGAAGTTATTGGCTTTAAGCCCTCCTGCATCCCTTATTGGTGGTTGTCGGGATTTAAGTCTGTTTATCTGCAAGGGGGGTATTGCTCGGTGGATGGGCAGTTTGTTGTTGGTCGTAATCTTGTTATACTCCCTTAGAAGGGCGTCAGTCCTTCGCAGCTGCGGTGGGGCTATTCCAGAAAGTACAGGCAGCCATTGAGTTGGGGTTGTCTTTACTGCGCCGGTAATAAGTCTCATAGTGTGATTTAGTTGGACATCAATTAGTCTGGTATGATGGCTGTTAATCCAGACAGGCGCACAGTACTCAGCACACGAATAGACAAGAGCTAGTGCACTGGTTCGTAGAGTTGGAGCAGTGGCACCCCACGTCGTTCCACACAGCTTTTGGATAATGTTGTTGCGTGTTCTGAGTTTTCCTGCAGTGTATGCGAGATGTTTCTTATAGCAGAGGGTGCGATCTAACGTTACTCCAAGATATTTTGGGAAATGGTTATGTTTCAGGGGTTCGCCTGCAAAAAGTACCTGCAGTTCATATTTAGCTAGTTTGTTATTCAGGTGGAAGCAGGAAACTTCAGTTTTGTTGGGGCTCGGTACTAGTCTCCATTTCTTGAAGTAGTTGTTTAGAGCTAACAAGTCGTTAGAAAGAGTATGCTCAACGTTCTTGAAGCTCTTATCGGAAAAAGCTATGGCTATATCGTCCGCATAGCAAAACTTGTAACTGACTGTTTCTGGCATGTCAGATATATATAGATTGAAAAGTAAGGGGGCCAGTACTGAGCCTTGTGGAAGTCCGTTGTTCAATTTGCGTTGCCTGCTTGCTTTCTCGTTTAGGATTACTTGGAACTTTCTGTCGCATAACATGTTGTTTATGAGTCTTGTAGTGGTCTGACAGGGAATCACCTGCAGCAACTTATACAGGAGACCCTCCCTCCAGACCGTATCGTATGCGGCAGTGAGGTCAACAAAGGCCACTCCCGTCTTCATGTTTTGCTGGTAGCCTGCCTCTATATGCGTTGTGAGGGACAGTACTTGATCACAACAACTGCGACCCGGTCTGAAACCAGCCTGGGTTATCGGGACCCGGTCTAAGATAGTCGCGCTCAGTCGGTTGTAGACGGCTCTTTCTAGTAATTGATAGGAGCAACTGAGCAAGGCTATAGGTCTGTAGCTGGCAGGTTGATCGTTCGGTTTACCGGGTTTTAATATTGATATGACCTTCGTTCTTTTGAATTCCCGTGGGAGGTTTCCCCCCACTAGAGTAACGAGACAAGATTATGAAAATTCCTTACAACATATTAGCTCTAACCAGAAACAAGAGCGGTAACAAGAACGCTCATTTTTCACAGCCTACTAGCTATTAGCCAATTTCCAAAGTCAGTAAGAAAATATTTAATCAAAGCAAAACTACTAGTGATTGTTGCTGGCAGTAGAATATCTATGTCTTCTGAATAAATTTTCATATTTAATGCAATCAAAAAGTAGTCATTTCCGTAAGTCAAAAGTAATGATACCTCTGACCTGAACCCCGCAATATCTTCAGTAGGTACTTCTACTTATTAGCGAAATCGCGGAAAATGAAACTTGAATTGCAGTCTGTTTGGATTGTAAAACATAATTTAGTTTGTAGAAAACTACATGAAATAAACACAATTACAACATAGCGTAAATAAAAAATTCTAGCAATTATTTCAGTAGATGTTCAGAATGCTCCAGTCAGAGATATCTTCACTTTTGACTTAACTAAACGGAAATGACCAATTCTTTTATCCCATTAAATGTGAAATGTCATTCTAAATATGTTAGACTGTAAGCAAAAAATTGCTGATAGTTTTCCTTTTGTTTCAAAATTTTTAATCGTTTTGGAAAGTTGTCAAGCTCTTGTAGACCTCAATAGCTAGTAGGCTGTGAAAAACAAACACTTCTGTCACAGCCCAGCTACTCATTGAAATTATATATCTTGCCGCTGTTGTATCCGGTTAGAGCTGATGTGTTGTAAGGAATTTTCATGATCTTGCCTCGCTACTCTAGTTCGTTTGCATCTGTCTACTAAGTTAGTTGGTTTTTCCATATTAACGGGCTTTTGTTTATTTTTCATGGCCTGCTAGATCGCTTGCACGCAGAAAAATCGAAAAACACCTATTTGACTGAAAATTATATCGTTAGAAAGGTAATCGAATTTCACATTTGATTCTATAAACCAAAATAGGGATTCTCATTTGAAAAAATCAAGTTATCTGTGATTGAAGTTTCCTTAATTAATCTACTGATTTCTCCAAGTAAAAAAAGAATTCAAATTTAGCCGTCTGACATAAGGTGACGCATTTCATGCTCAATCGCACCGCAAAGTCACGGCCTTCTAGGTTTAATAATCGCTGTGATATTCAATTTTTTTCTGATACCTACTTATACCAAAAATGGTGATTTGCGCCTAAACGGTTCGTTTAAAGTTCCATGTATGATACATAAAGTCACACTAGAATTGACCAAGGAATCCAAATATGCAATAATATATAGGGAGTTCCATTCAAAAAATGTAGGTTTGATATGAATCACCTTGTATAAACGTCAAAATTTAAGTGGAAATATTTTTACGTTATAGCCCTCAAGGGTCCCTACCATAATCAAGTGACAGATTTTTGAAATATTTTTTAGTAAGACCACAATCTTCCGTCCACGCACTATTGGCCCACCCTGTATGTTTGAAATCGCCTTGCATGCTGAGGCAAAGTTACCTCCTAATAATTAAAGATTGACCTATAGCTTTAAATAGGAGGAAACTTGGAGTAACAAGAGGAAGCAAAAAAAGCCCTGTCGGCTGTACAACAACTGGGGAACCTGCTTAAGAAAGTGCCAAAGAAAAAACATAATCTTCCCCAAAATATTAAAATAAATAAACCCAATGCCATTCATGTGCATAGTTCATCCCATTGATTTTATGTGCAACGTTTTTTTTGCTTTTTATATTCTTTAATGTCTTTAATCTTATAAGAAATGCATGTTTTCTTTGCCCACTGAAACTTAATACTTAATTAATTTAATACACCAGATGTTTGCAATTATTACATTTAAAATTTCGTAAAAAGGACAAACGTTATACACCATACTATAACTTAATTTGTATAGTTGAATATATAGTTAAAAAATGGTCTTCGCTTCAATCGCTTTCCTCTTTGTAAATTTTCAGCTGCATTAAGTACATTCCGTAAGTGCAAATAGCACTCATTTACATTCCATACTCGCGTATGACACTCAGAGTTTGATTGGTTCAAAATTCAAATCTCACCAATAGCATTGTGCTAGGTGCTGTATACATGTACGTAATGTATAAATGCTTCCTATAAAGGCTGAAAGCTTATGACGCTGTAGAAGCGTTGCGAGAGGATAAGTGTCGGTGCACGTTAGATTTGAAACGCTGCAGGTTGTAGCCGCCGCGAACATATTCCCCGTCAGTTCATTTCACAGCGTCGAAGTTCTCTAAAAGAAGGAATGCTGTGGAGTGAGATCAAGGTAGCAAGTAATCATACTTGATTATCATACCTATTTATGAGAAGAAACGAAAAAGGAACAAAAGATGCATAAAATAATTGAAAATAAAATAAAAAAAACAAAAAAAGAAACGTAAATGGAATGAATGAATGAATAAGGACCAGAGGCTATCCAGCACGGAATGTGGCTGGTGCATAGGCCACACGATGGGCCCTTTTGCGCCTCTATCCGCGCTGGTTCCTAAGACCTGCCCTTTTGGCAAAGGCAAGTACATTCTTAGGTCCTATCCGTTTTATCCCTATTGGTTCCAAGGTTCTTGACCCCAGCATAGTCTGCCTGTGATAACCCAGGGTTTCACAGCGACACAAGATGTGTGCCGAGGATTCTTCCTCTTCACCACACCACGTGCACGTTGGGTCGTTGACCACCCTCATCACAAACAAGTGACGCCTGAAGGTGTTGTGACCCGTTAATAAGCCTACTAGCAATCTCAAGTTACTCCTATCCAGAGAGAGACAAAATCGTCCTATTCTCTCTGCAGGCCCTGCTAATAGCTCCCGAGCCTGACGGAGATGACCAGAGATGTTGTTCCATCTCAGAGACTGTTGATTCTGGATCCACTCTTCAGTTGTTTTCCTAATCAAGTTTGCAGACAGTCCTAAGGCTGGTTCCGGGCCCACAAAACTGTTTCCGGATCCCATCCTAGCCAGATGATCCGCCATTTCATTACCCTTTACCCCAGCGTGCCCAGGTACCCACATCAGTGATACCTTGTGTTTAGCTGAGATGTCGTCAAGAGCCCTCCTGCACTCCAAGACCAGTCCCGACGTTATTTTCCAAGCACTCAGTGCTTTGATGGCTGCCTGACTGTCAGAGCAGATAGTAATCCGCCTCCTAGACCCGTCAATTTCCCGAATACGATTTACACAAGCAAGTATCGCATAGACCTCAGCCTGGAATACTGTGGTGTGCCCCCCAAGAGGGAATGAAAGTCTTGTATGGGGTCCGTAGACTCCCGAGCCCGAGCCCTGTCTAGTGAGTGAACCGTCTGTGTACCAGACCTGTCCTCCTCCTTCGATGAGCTGTCTTTCCCTAGACTCCCACTCTTCCCTTGACAGGAACACCACCGTAAACGTAAATGGGATAATAATAAATACATGTCACGGCTCATCGAATGTCTATGACATATCAAGAGCAACGACATGAGTATTATCGAACGATTGAGTCTGCCCCACACACTGCACATCTTTTTTTGTTATGGTCAACCTCCCTCAAACGCTGAAAGCCTATGGCGCTGTGGAAGCGCTGCAAGAGGATACGTGTCGGTGCACGTTAGATTTGAAACGCTGCAGGTTTTAGCCGTCAGGAAACAAATTCCCCGGCAGCTCATTCTACTGCGTCGAAGTTCTCCAAAAGAAGGAATGCTGGAGGAGAGTAGGGACCTCGATTTGGTAAGGATAAGCTCGCAGAGCCTCTCTAGTGTTCCTCGTTCGGACGGCCTTTGGTGTTATCATCTGGGAGAGCTCACTCTAACACCTTCCATGATTGGATCTGTAAAATAGGGGCAGGTCAGCCACCCTTCTTCTATGTTCCAGGCTGTGGAGGTCCTTTGTAAGGTTAGGCGTATCGATTAGTCTAATTGCTCTCTTCAGAATAGTATCCAGAAGCTTTATAGAGTGCTTCGGAGTGTATTCCCACATATGGGAGCAACACTCCAGCGATGGTCGGATCTGCGCCTTGTAGAGCAGCAATAGTTGCTTTGGTGTGTACAGTTTCCTGCAGTGGAACAAAACTCCAAGCTTCTGGGATGCCGTTTTAGCAATACTGACGACGTGGTCGTTCCAGAACATGTTATTATTGATTTTGATCCCGAGAAGCTTGACGAAAGGTGACGACTATGGGGTGACCCTCCATTTCCACAGTTGGTAACCACGTGAGACTTCTTTGTCAGTGTTGTTGACTGAGTTTTCTTTACGTTGAACTGTACTTTATTTACTAACCCCCACCCGACAATTGTTTTGATATCTACGTTGATCTGTGAGGCATATTGCTGTCGCCGACGTACCGTCTCCTGGGATGATAGTGGCTTACCTGGTTCCATGCATGATATTATTTACTGTATTTACGGTTACCTTCAGAAGATTAAACAAAATATACCTTTTTCACGTAAAATATATTGGGGAAACGATTTCATTAATACTCATATATTGATGTACCAAAATGGAAAAAAGTTTTCATAATTTAAATAAGTTCAATTTGCCGTAGGTGGCGCCCTCTATTCATGATTGCAAAAGCGTGGTTGACCTTGGATTTCTCGCCTTGAAAACCCCCCAGTACATAATTTTAGATCGTTGTGCGATTTTATTGCCACATAACTGAGGAAAAAAAACGAAAATAAAACTAAAACTTTGGCACCCTGTATCTTGAAAATTAAGCATTTTAAGGACTCAGTGTTAATAAAACTTTGAGGTCTATCACCTGTCAAGCGTTGTCAGTCGAATATCCGGACACCCCATAGGCGTAGTTAGGTGGGGGCTTGGGGGGGCTTAGCCCCCCAAGAATTAAATTAACCCGCCCAAAAATCAAAAAATAATTCATTCTGTTTATTGTAGCCCCCCCACTCCCCATCGGATCCAACGACTTAAGCCCCCCCCCCCCCCCCCGATTCAGGGACTTAACTACGCCTATGGGACACATTCAACAGGCACGTGTGGCCATGACAAAGCTTACTAAAACATGAACTGTTAAAAAGGTAGATCGAGCTCGCATAGATGCTTTTGAAATATTGACGTGGAGGAGAATGCTGAGAGTTCCTTATACCGCCCATCGAACTAACGTTTCCATACTGGATGGGCTCGGTAATCCAAAGAGACTATCCTTCATTGTGTCGACGAGAATGCTTACATTCGTTGTACATATTCACAGAAGCGATAATATGGAGAAACTTGTGCTTCAGGGTCACGCCCCGAGTGGGCGGCGCCGTGGCCGTTCTCCTACACGCTGACGAAGCAGTTGCTGGATATGGGTATCAAGAGCGCCACTGAAGTGACAGTAAATCGCGAGCGATGGCGAGCTACAGTTCTCAAAACTGTTGATAATATTCTACCTCCGACTTAATGCATTTTACGAGTTCACAACATGTCTGTTAAAACATTGTGACTATGATGATGATGGGACACCCTGTATATCATTGAATAGCATTCTATTGGTCGCCAGTTGTTACACACCATGCAATTAGTTGTGAAAGCGCAACAATGTTTTCGGTCTTCCTGTTACGGTTTTAGCGGTGACAGGAAACATTTTATTTGGAAAGGTATTCATTCTATTTGGCATATGTCCGGATGAAGGGATACCAAACCATCGGTTGACACGCCAATGTTAGGGTCAAATTCCTTTTAACGTACAGCATACAATGTTTCAAACATGCAAGGCTGTGGTACTTTATAGAGATGGACTAGAAATGTGACGAGATAAAACGATGAGTTGAAGGGACTACTCCCAGAGTTAACATCTCTAGAGGGAGCCTAATTTGAATATTGGCCAGCCAACATCTATAGCGCTATTGCCACTCTTCTTCGTCCGCTTAAGGACCTTCCAGTTTCTTCAAAATCTGGCAGTTTCTGCAGTTTGAACACATGTTCCTCAAAGTATTTAACTGGGTATTTAACTATACATTAAAATGTACTTGCAATGTAACTGATTTACGTGAAGATAATTTGTATTGATTTAACGAAATCTCAAAAATGGTAAATTTTATAGCGGAATGTCGCAATAACTTCTAATATGTCATAAATCTAGCAACCTACAATCGGCGTCCCATAAAGCTACATGTGGCTGTCATTGTAGTTGTGGTTATTGCGTATGTTGAGATTTTCGTTGTTTTAGTATATATTTGAGTGACTTTGTGACTATTTGTGGTGTGAATTGAATTATTTATGAACAATATTGTCATAATTGCATGATGGGACGAAATAAAAAGTGCATAGTTTGCTGCAATAGCGACGAATCGGTGAACACCACTTATCATAGGTTGGTATAGGTTTTGTTTTGGTTTTCAGTAGCGTAAAATATGGGGAAACACTTCATGGTAATAATAAATTATGAACGGTTACAATCAAGTTATAGTAAGAGTAACTCTCTAAGTATAGCTAAATACTAATACAACTTACTGTATCAGTTTGTAACATCACAGTAATAATTGAATCTATTAATGAACATCCAATTTTAATATAAAATCGTACGCCACTGGTAATGCCCTCAAGCTGTCAAAATTTCCGTTACGTGTTGGCTGGCCAGCGACCTGTGCATTTTGATGTTTACATTCCCTCTAGAGATGTTAACTCTGTGGGACTACTACAGAGTGGACAAACTGAAAAGACAAAACGTGCATATAAACTCCTTCTATACCCTGTTTTCTGTATAGGAAGGAGAGTATCTCTAAAAATCGCTTTCTCCCCTCTCTCGCCCATTAGGCCCCTTATCAATCCTTTCAAGTATCCTTCAGCCAACCTAACCCAAAATGGATTCTCGCATTATTGAGACAGCTGGACAATCGCACAGAGGGTACTTAACTGTCTCAAGTTCCTTTTCACATCCCTTGGACAGGGGTGTATCACTCAACCTCATATTGTAGAGGCAATTTCTTAGCTTAGAACAGTATCTAGCCTTTAGGTACAATGGGTAGATTGACAAAAAGGGCTGCGGAGTCCAAAATCTAGTCTAGTGGCCCGACCCTGTCTAGCCCTCTAGAGCTGTCACAACACTGTTAACCTTTAACTACACGCGCTGGTGTGAATAGGTATTATTATTTGTTAACAAACTTATTCAGTTGTTATAAATATACTTTTTAATCCCTAAAATCCCTTTTAATAAAATAGCTATATACAGCGTGTCCAGTTAGTGTGTAATTCTTTGATATCTCGCAAGGTATACCTGATAGAAGAAAATGTCAAATACAAAAGTTATTTGGTTACTTGAGATGCATATTATAAAAATATTTTGAAATGTACAGATTGCTGCGGGAAAGTAGGATAGTGATCAACTTTATTTTTTTATATGGAACTATAACTTTTTCTTAAATTCTTCTAGTTTTCATCATTGATCTCTATTCAACCCTACAATATTTTTGGGATCGATTGCGACGTTGCCAAGTTACAATTTATTTTCTATTAATTTCCGGATTTGCAAGGTCGCAAGTAATACGTCCAAATTGATATATTCCTTTAACTTTTCTCAATAATATTATACAGCGAATTACTTGAATATTAAGTAGATATAATTATGGATGTTACCAGCAATACAGGGTGATTTTGGCAGAATTTTAAATTACGGTAACTTAAAGGTCATTTTACTTTGTTTTTTGAAATGTAACACCCTCTATTTTTTACTTTAAATCGAAATATCTACTAATACCCTATCTCGCCTTGTAATATTTTTTTTCGCGTTTGCGACGTTGCCAAGTTATACATCATTTTTCCAAATTTTTAAGCAAATATCCCCGATTTTAATTTATTTTAAATAGAATCCTCTACTTATTTTTATTGCAATGAATTGCGCATGTCGAATTTAGTAAGATCTCACAATTTCAATATTTTGTTTCTATTAATTACTGAGATACGGCAACACCGCTTTTTCAGTACCTAAGCAGTACCGGAACGCTTAAATATTTCCAAAACTCGCCACAGCTGGTCGGTGAAATCCAATATTTGGGGGTTTTTGAACACACAGAATTCAAAAACGCTAACATCAGGGTTGTCAGATTTACCAATTTTACGTCGTTACCTGTACCTGTAGCTCTTGAGTGAATCACTTTAGAGGCCAAGTGTGCTAGTTTGTTGGAATTGTTTTATTGAGAGGAACACAAAAAGTCACAAATATTACGGGGTATCCCATTAAAAATTTTGAATCGGACGTCACGTGATCAAAAACAAATACCTCATTGGGTGACGCAATAACAAGAAAAGATGCTATGTTTGCTCTAATTTACACCCCCAAAATTATAATTCGCTACTACTGCCCAGTTCTGGCATATTGCTTGTCTTAATCGTCGTGGGACACCATGCATATGTTAAGTAATTTATTTAACGTCTTTATTTGGGCGAAATTTAGCCTAAGGCTATTCTTACATTTAAACCATATATGAAACTACATTCTAAACCAACACCTGAACCTAAGCTAACAGGGAATGTATGTATATATATATATATTATACACAGCAGTATTAACAGTAACACTGAAGAAAAAAAATATCACTCGAGATTGAGCATTATGCTAGCAATAAGATGTTTTTCATTTTCTTTTTAAATCTGTCAACTGGTAAAGACTTCAAGGTATTATCTATCGCATTATACTGTTTTGCGGCATTATAGGTGAAACATCTTTGGAGCATTGCAGACTGGTGGTATGGAATTGTCAACAAACTTCCATGTTTCAGGTTAAGCGGTATAAGTTTTTCCATCAGGTACGCGGGAGTAAAGGAAGATAACATTTTCTGAGTTATAGTCAGATAATGGTTAGGTTAGGTTGAAAGTGAGTGGGGCAGAGCTGCCTCCTTCCACTGCGACTTAATTGTGTCTATTGTGGCTTACACCTTTTTAGAGTTCACCGTACAGTCCGCACCTCTTTGCGAAGGCGATCAACGTGAAGGGTGAACTTCCTTGAAGTCATGAGGTTCCAGTTGGGCAAATCCGAATGTCTGGAACCTAGCATTATCCAGTACTGGACAGGAGCAAAGAATATGCTTCGCTGTTTCGTCCTTCACGTAGCAGAAGCGACAGTCTGAAGTTTGTTCAAGACCCAAATTCCGCATATGGTACCTTAGACGACCATGTCCCGTCAGCAGACCGACCAGAATGCGGAGGTCGTACCTTTTACATTTCTCGATCCTCGGGGGGGGGGGCTGTATCTCGCCAGTTCAGGAGTGCTTTCCTCACTGCTCAGTCCGAGATGGTCTTTTTAGCGGTGCTTTTTGCAATGCCCGCGAATGGTTTCTGGTCCTATGAACACAGATTCAGTTCCTCCTTTTGCTAGCGCGTCGGCCAATACATTACCTTCCACTCCGCTGTGACCCGGAACCCAAATCAAGGTTACCCTGTTTCCCGTTCCGAGTTTGTTGAGGAGGTGCATGCAGTTCCATACCAGTCTTGAATCAACCCGACTGGAGCACAGTGCTTTCAATGCAGCCTGGCTGTCTGAAAAGATGTTTATAGATCTCTTTGTCAGGGGCCTTTTGATTAGTTCCCTGACTCCCAGCTCTATGGCAATCATTTCTGCTTGGAAGACTGTGGTATACCTCCCAAGGTTGACCGAAATTTCAACTCTTGGATTGGTACTCACTACTCCCGCTCCTGCCCCCAGTTCAGACTTGGAGCGATCAGTAAATAGCGCAAGATCAGAGGGTGATATGAGATGGTCCCTCCTCCATTCGTCCCTGCCTGGGAAATGGACGTTATAGGATCGCTCTAGATGCGCTTGGGGAACCATATAGCTCGAGACCATTCCGAGTACATGATGATGGGTGATTTCACCCATTATACCGGTTGTGTCTGGTCCTAGTTTGAATACGATATATCGTAGTTATCGACGGCAGACCGTCGATGTCAATATCGATGTCCAACATCGATGTTTTTTTTTTGATGTCCCGTGCCTAGGCTTGTCTTAATCGTCGTGGGACACCCTGCATATGTTAAATAATAATGGTGAAACACAGCAGCCTTGTCTAACACCTTTATTCATTGATATTTCTACCCGCTGTCTTTTTTTCCGAAACAGGTAGGTACCGTTTGGTCACAATAGTCCGCGTCGTAGGCTTGACTCACCCTGTATGACCAAGTCATTCCTCGGAGTAGGCCTATTGCTCATTTCATTCCACATGGTACGTGTATTTCGATTAGCCGTGTTGCACCGGGGAAATAGAAAAGCGGTCCTCCCATTCGGTCCATAATGGCGTCTAGTCGTTGCATCTGTGGTCTCGCCTCGATGCGATCCCCGTGACAGACGCGTGCGCCCTCAGCAGGAATCCTCCTGCCTCTCCTGCCGAAGCAGCAGGCAGGAACAGCAGCCCTTCAGTTGCCTGCTGGTGCAGTCCTCGTCGACACACCATGGCACGTCGGCACACCTGCCCGCGAACGCGCACGACATGATTCTGTGTCATCTAGCCATTCATCACGACACGCGACACCCCCAGTGTGTTCTAACCATGCCCCTGTATAAGCCGATAGCGCTAAACACTTAGCCAGTTCCAACTTGTCAATCGGTAAATAGTCGAATGTATGTGTATAGGAAGGATGGAGTTTCTGTGTCATATAGATATGTGTCATCTGGTTCAACACACGGACGATAGATCCACTGAGTTTAGCATTCACATGACAACGTTTAAAGATATATTGCTTTTGTGAATATATCGATCTTTTATTTCCAAAAATGTAGAAGTCCTTAATCGCCTTAATCTGTAATCTGTTACCAACCTTAAACCAAACTGAAACACTGACTCCTTTAGTATAGTATCATTCTGCCCATCAACAAGTCTGATGCTTAGATATTAGACAAAAAAGCACATTCTCACAAACCTTACATTACTGACAAACAAATACAGAGATATTCACGTCAATGCATGTCTAAAGTTAACGAACTTAACATTTAAACTATATAAAACTTTGAATATGGACCCTCAACTTCCATAAACATACATACTGGACACTCGGTGCACACCATAAATACCTATTCATATAATACTATCATAACCAACTGATGTTTATACGATGGCTTACCAACCGTGGAAATGGAGGGTCACCCCATAGTCGAATCACCTTCCGTCAAGCTTTTGGGAATCAACATCAACAATAACATGTCCTGGCACGACCACGTCGTCAGTATTGCTAAAACCGCATCCCAGAAGCTTGGAGTTTTGTTCCGCTGTAGGAAGTTGTATACACCAGAGCCACTGCTGCTGCTCTACAAGGCACAGATCCGACCATCGCTGGAGTATTGCTCCCATGTGTGGGGATGCGCTCCGAAGCACTCTCTAAGGCTTCTGGACACTATCCAGAAAGAGCGATTAGACTAATCGATACGCCTGACCTCACAAAGGACCTCCACAGCCTGGAACATCGAAGGAGGGTGGCTGACCTATCCCTGTTTTACAGATTCTATCACGGAAGATGTTCGAGTGAGCTCAGATAATAACACCACAGGCAGTCCGAACCAGGATCACTAGAGAAGCTCTGCGAGCTCATCCTTACCAGGTCGAGGTCTCTACTCCGGAACCAGTCTCCTCCATTCCTCCCATTCCTTCTTTTGGAGAACTTCGACGTTGCGGAGTGAGCTGCCGAAGAATTAATTTCCCGACGGCTACAACCTGCAGCGTTTCAAATCTAACGTGCACAGACACTTATCCTATCGCAGCGCTTCTTCAGCGCCATAGGATTTAGCCTTTGCGGGAGCTGACCACAAAAAAAAATACTCCCAAATTTCATATATGGTTTTCGTAAAGCAGTAGACGCCAAACCTACTTGATAACCCGATTTAGTCTTAACATACATTACCTTCAAGTTTTGGTAATTCTACAAAAATAACCATAAAATCCAGTCGAGTTTCTACAAAAAGAGACAGTTCCCACAAAAGACTAACTTGGACTATAGCTGGTTCTGTAACGCTTAAATTGTAATAACGAAAAACCTTGAAGCTGTATTACTGTGTATTATAAAGGGTGTTTCAGAACTATGGGATCAAACCTCTAGGGGTTATTCAGTGTAACAGTATAAAACTTTTGAGTATAGGGACCCATGTCCGGAAAAGGGTCCGTACTGTACTACGGTCCTAAGAAGCGTTAACATGTAGAAAGACGATGAATTGCCTAAATAGCCTTTAATGCACTCACTTTCTGTCTTTGGTACATGATATCGTCACAACAATTGTTCAAAATGTCTTCCTCCAACCTGAATACACCGATTTAAACGTCGCACATGATTTCGGCGGACTTGAATAAAAATTTGATACTCGGTTTGAATGATTTCAAATGCTGCTGTAACTCGTTCGATTAAGTCTTGCTCTGTTTCTACTGGAGTTTCGTAGACCAAAGACTAACTTTGCTGTACCAGTATGTGAGCATTTGACGCAGCGGTTTGGGCACCGTTGGATTGCTAGAGGTGGAGCTGCTTCTTGGCCTCCTAGATCACCTTATAACAGCCGCTAGATTTTTTTCCTGTAAAGTATTTGGTCTACGAAGCTCCAGTAGAAACAGAGCAAGACTTAATCGGACGAATTACAGCAGCATTTTAAATCATTCAAAACGAGTATCAAATTTTTAGTCAATTCCGCTGAAATCATGTGCGACGTTTAAATCGGTGTATTCAGGTTGGAGGAAGACATTTTGAACAATTGTTGTGATGATATCATGTACAAAAGACAAAAAGTGAATGCAATCAAGGCTATTTAGACAATTCATCGTCTTTCTACATTTTAACGCTTCTTAGGGCCGTAGTACCGTACGGACACTTTTCCGGACATGAGTCCCTATACTCAAAAGTTTTCTACTGTTGCACTGAATAACCCCTAGAAGTTTCATCCCATCGTTCTGAAACACCCTGTATATTGTATGATAATACCAGAACAGCAACAATAAAAATAATTTAGGAAATCATGGTTTTTTGATTCATCTATTGTATATGTGTATCTATCTAGTGTTTATGTTTCAATAAAAGCCAAGTAAAAAATATGGACTTGATTAGGACCTTCAGCACCTACTTAGAGCTACATTATACTTATCTGAGTTACCTTCCCACAAATGAATTGTCGAACTTACCTGAAACAAAAAAAAATGATGTCAGTATGACAATAATTAATTGATAATAAGCTAAATGGCAGTGCAGAGTTGGTGGGCATAAAAAATCGACCAATGTTACGAAAGTTCTGTATGACGGTGATTCACACAATGGACTAGTATCATGAATTTTTTTGATTGCATATGATAGAGTACGTCATAAAAAGCATCTCATTTTTTTCTCCGATTTTTTTGGGCACAGGGAAGCCGTGAAAATAAGGAAAATATTTGAATTCTCCTAGGGCAGTGACGTCACTGCACTAAAGGCGAACAGCCAATCAAAAGACAGATATGTGTGCTGTGTTGCCGCATTCTGATGGGGCGCGAAATACCGGAGCTGTACGCGGGCTGGCTGATCTATCTTGTCTTCTGTTCCCGTCTGCGAGTCGGAGCTGTTCTTGGCAACAATGCACTGCTGATGATTCGCGCTGTTGGCACTGGTTGGCTGAATTTGACTTCCTTTCTTAAACTTTAGAATAGAATTAGTAAAAAACAAAATTATGTAGAAAGTAACGAATTGCAGAAGCACGTTTATTTTTGTATGCACTAAGCGATTATAACAATTAAATCATTGTTCTTAACCTCGTGATACTAGTCCATTTTTGATTTACTATATACATACCCAGTTTAGTTAGAGAAACCTTATCAGAGGCATCTTATGTATGTAGCTATTTGTTACACACTTTACAGTGAAACGCTAATAGTAGCTTAATTGTGGGTAATTCTACACTTAGCATTACTTGAACTTAATTGATCATTTAGTAAATTAGTCTGATCTGAATCTATTATCAGAGCATTATAGTGGACGTATCTAACCACTGGGCCATCCTTCGATTGAGGAGATCTTTTCAACGAAACGTATTTGATTAGGTACTTACTTACTGGAATCTGTAATCTGACTTCAACTTCAAACATTCAAAAACATATTTACTTCGATTGTAGACTCCGTCTTGAGCTGTAAACTTCATTCATCGATTGTATTGCAACAAATGTATACTAGTTACCAGTTTAGCAGTACGTATTTTCGCGATTGGCTGGGAGTCTAGAGTCTAGTATCGGAGTAGGACGTCGTTGGTCAAAGGAGCATCTTAACCGCCATCGTTACGTCACAACGGGTTCGGGAGCCGTCGGCGTGTTTTCGGTACTCGATTCAAAAACCCATTTTTATTTTGATATAACTTTTGAATTAATGCGAAAAAAAAGAGAACAAAAACCGTTTTGTTATAAAACTTATGTATGATCGTTCCATTTATGACAAAAAAAATTTATTCAAAACCTCAATTGGATTTTTATGCACTGTGTAGACAGACAGACTCATTGTATGAAACGTTCTGTATGGACCGGCCTTTAATCGATACAGTCTTGCTTGGATAAAAAACCATAGCCAGCATGTTCATAGGATTTTTTTCAAATGTAAAACCCACATAAACTTTCCGAAACCGAATTTCGATAGAATAAAGCTGAACGCCGCGCTAGAGAGCAAAAAGTTAAAAACACACAAAAGTTTGACTGTGAATAGGAATGAATGCATACTCGTGACGAGTCGATATTCTCTTCAAGTGCGCAGCGAGGTAGCAGGACAGCAGCAGGATGGCAGCAGGACTAGGGATGGGCGGTTATTCAAAAATAACCGGTTATCGGTTAAGCGGTTATTTTTTTGACAAAAAATAACCTGAGGCATGGCCGACTTTACTCACTAGGCCGGAGCATGAAATATGGCAACACTGAATCAGCGGGCCGAGTTTTTCTTTGTTGTTATGTCATGTGTCTTCTTCCAGAGCAGAAAATATGGTTGGAAGGTGATTAAATGTGTTTCTAATGATTTACCTGCACAAACGAACTATAAAGATAACAAGATGCCTGCAACGTGTGTAGTACCAGGTTGCAGCCCAATAGAGGACTACCAAACCATGGCCCAACATAACCTTATTCCAGAGTAAAAAGAACGTTGCAAGGTGATTGTTAATGTGTTTCTACTTATTTTACCTGCACAAACGAAACTATAAAGATTAAAAAGATGCCTGCAAAGCATGTAGTACCAGGTTGCAGCCCAGTAGAAGCATGGGTAGAGGACTACCAAACCATGGCCCAACATACCTTATTCCAGATTTAAAAAGAACGTTGCGAGGTGATATTTTTAATGGGTTTCTACTTATTTACCTGCACAAATGAAACTATAAAGATAAAAAGATGCCTGCAAAGTGTGTAGTACCAGGTTGCACTAGCAATTGTGCGTCCAATAAGGGACATAAACAGAAGTGTGGTGAAAGGTATTCCTCGGAAGGGCCGGTTATATTTATAAGGATAAAAGACAATAAATTACAAACATTTCAAAGGATAAGACCTATTTTAAAGCACAATGTGGTACCTACTCGTATATTGTTTTTTGGACCTCCCAAATATCACAGAAAAATACAGTTAATAGAACTCATCTGGCATGGCCTGGGGCATACCTACGAAAGGGATTTGATAGTGAAAGGGAAATCAAGACCAGCAAGAATGGCTTCAAAGTGACCTAATAGTGAATTTTTCTAGCTCAAGTGACAATTTACAAAGTAAATTGAGTGTTCATTTAAGTGGAAGTGGAAGTGGCAGCAGAAAAACAGGTTGCGTTTATTTTTATTTTGTAGTGTCTGACTGTGATGAACCAGACATCAGATGTAAGCGGTATTAGTAGTAGTAGTTCTAAAAAGTATTTTTCTTAATTTATTAACCCAGATGAACTCTAATACATATAAAATGTAATAATTATTCCTGAAACTATAGGCCAACTATTTGACAGCTAAGCCACGTTGCCACATCTAAGGCTCCGGCCTAGTGTAGAGTCGGCCATGCCTGAGGCGGTTAACCTGGACCAAATAACCGGTTATTTTTTGCACCATAGAATAGAGGTTAGGTTAGTAGTGACTTACATATATCATATCATACAGTATTTTCCTCCCTGTGTGCCATACATCTGTTTTCAAGATGTGTGAAAACTACGTAAAATATGAGAAACATTTATTTGGAGTAAGTGAGAGACAAAAAAGACGCTTTTTTGCTGATTTCTTCTATTTAAAAATTGTTTTACACATTTTTGTCTATGTTTTCAGTACAGAATAGTAGCATACAGATGTCACAGTAAAGGCATAAAACAGCTCTTTTGCATTTTTAAATTTTATATTGCAAACAGAAACAAATATTTGCTATAATTCCCAGAAAACATGTCCTAAGGAAAGGTGGGTTGATTCACATGCTGTGGTGTGAGTCGTCTTCTGTTGTCAGTGCAAACACTGTTCTAACAAAACAATAGGCATAGGAAAGAACTAACGGTAAAATACAAATCCACATTTCACTGAAGCTACGAATCTAGTGGAGTTCAGAAAGTATAAAATATGAAAATAACCGACTTTCGGTTATTCGCGAACAAACCGGTTAACCGGTTTAACCGCCAGTAAAAAATAACCTGTTTATAACCGGTTATTATACAGGGTGAGTTTTTTAGTACCGGCTCGGCCGATAACTCCACTACTGTAGAAGATAGCGAAAAAAGTTGTATATAAAAGTTGTAGCCACGGATATGCTGCTTGCTCAGAAAATATTTAGATTTATACAGGGTGATCCATAACTACGTGGTGATGCAAACATGCATTTTTTTAAATGAGACACCCTATATATTATTCCATATTCAAATTCTACCAATGATTTCCGTTCTTCCAATATAGGGTTTTGTTATATTATACAGGGTATTTCAAAGTGACCATTTTTATATCCAAATCGGGGTCAAATGAACGTACTGTATATCAAAAAGTAATGAATCAAAAATTATTTTTTTTACATGAAATATCCTCTAGTTTTAAAATCCACTGTAAAAAGAACCCGCGAAGCATATTTATAGAGTGATGGAGAATGCAAAATCTAGATTTTCTCTTTTTTTTTAAATGTAACCCCCAATATTTTATTATAGCAAAGATTGCTTTTAATATGCTCTTTCATCTTTTTATAGCACTTGTTATGGCTACATTCATTAGTTTCTGAGATATTTCGATTTTTCTACAGATTTTAAGTATACCTCCTATTTGTTTACTAAAATTTATTTATTTTGAGAAAATACTATCAAATTTTGTTTTTGCTTTACAAACAACTGAAATATAAGGCCATAATAATACTTAATCAAGTCAAAACACAATTAACGATATAATATAGGTCAGGTGTGCCGAGGAAACAATTTTAAAGACGTCATGCATAATCATCAAGCAGATGTATCAGGTAGGCTATGAAATATGAAATGACACAGTCCAAATAAAACGGTTCTTCAATCTTTCAAACGCATTGATTTTAGACTTCCTCCGTTCTGGATATTGCTGTTCATAGTTGATATATTCTAGAGGCAAGTAGACAATTTCTCAAAGATTCTCCTAAATAACCTCAGAGGAGAAATTAAATTTTAGAGCTGGTTTTTCACACAGTACGGAATTATTGAGCAGGTTATGAAAACTGTCAATTTTTCAAAGCACACCTGATAAAATCTGCTGGATAATTATGCATGACGCTACAAAATTGCTTCCTCAGCTTATTTTGACTTTATTATCTTGATGATTAGGGTTTTGGCTTCATCAAATAGTATTATGACTTTATAATTTAGTTGTTCGTTAAATAAAAAACAAATTAGATATTACTTTCTCAAAATAAATAGGTTTCAGTACACAAATAGAAGCTATATTTAAATTTACCGAAAAATCGAAATATCTCGTAAACTGATGGACGTAGGGTACAAAC
>CATOUR010000712.1:0-28451 GCA_951848785.1 Callosobruchus maculatus | reverse complement strand
CTTTCGGCAGGCTGTCGAACTCCACGCGAACCGGCACCCGCTGGGCCAGACGCACCCAGGGTACGTTGGGTTTAATATCAGGCACCAGGCCAGAATCGGTTTCGACGCTTTGGTCGTAGATTGCCCGACCGATACTGGATACGTGACCCTGTAACGTTTGCGCGCCGCTGTAGAGGGTGATTCGGGCTGGCGCGCCCTCGCGAATATGGCGCAGCTTCGTCTCTTCAAAATAGCCAACCACGTAAAACGAGCGGCTATCCACCAGGGCAAAAACCGGCTCTCCGGTCGTGGCGTAGTCTCCCACGCGCGTGGACAGGTTCGTAATCCACCCGTCTACCGGCGCTTTAACCACCGTCTGGGTCAGCTGCCACTCCGCCTCCTTCAGCGTGGCCTCCGCCACCTTCAGACCGGCCTGCATGGTTTTCACGTTGATGTTGGCGGTATCCAGATCTTCCGCAGATATATAGTTTTTCGACAGATGACGGCGTCGGTCGGCTTCGTTGTTGGCTTTTGCGAGATCGGACTGAGCTTTAGCCAGCTGCGCCTGAGCGTTAAGCACGGCAATCTGAAAAGGGGTCTCGTCAATGCGGAACAGCACATCGCCCGCGTGGACGAACTGGTTGTCCTTTACCATGAGCGCGGTGATGCTGCCCGACACCTGCGGCGTGATGCTGACCTGTTCTGCGCGTATTTTGCCGTCGCGGGTCCAGGGGGACTGCATGTAATAGTTCCAGAGCCACCAGCCGGCAATCAGCGCCAGCGCCAAAACGAAAAGAGTGGAAAAATATTTAAGCGTTTTCAAGGGGATTCTCACCAGACGGTTAACACGGCAAGGCCAAGACAGACGGAAAGGGTAAACAGCGAGAGATCCATCAACATCGGGTGCCAGATTTCACCAGAATACATCCAGTCCCGCAGCAGTCGGTGCGCCACGAGCCAGATCACAAATCCAACCATAACGGCTTTAAAAAGAGGCGGAAAGTAGACCGATGCGCCGATAATCAGATCCTGAAGGGGCAACCCGGCAGAGAAAGAGAAAAACGTCACGAGCAGCGATCCTTTGCAGTGGAGTGAGTGCCGCAATGGCATGTATCAGTGCGATGGCGCATGAATATTCAGTGTAAATCATTCTTTCTGGAATGATGAATACCGTGATTGCATTTGTTTTGGCAATACAAATACTGCAAACTATTCTAAAATCACTATAATCACTTAGCAAGCTAATTATAAGGAGATGAAATTGGAATCGCCATTAGGTTCTGATCTGGCAAGGTTGGTACGCGTCTGGCGTGCTCTGATTGACCATCGCCTGAAACCTCTGGAACTGACGCAGACGCACTGGGTTACGCTGCATAACATCCATCAGCTCCCGCCAGAACAGTCGCAAATTCAGCTGGCAAAAGCGATCGGTATTGAGCAACCGTCCCTGGTGCGTACGCTTGACCAGCTGGAAGAGAAGGGACTCATCTCCCGTCAAACCTGCGCCAGCGATCGTCGCGCCAAGCGCATAAAACTGACGGAAAAAGCGGCGCCTATCATTACGGAGATGGAAGCCGTCATCAGTAAAACGCGGGGGGAGATCCTGTCCGGTATTTCACCTGCGGAGCTGGAGATGCTTATTGGACTTATCGCCCGTCTTGAGCAGAACATCCACGATCTGCAATCCCGCGACTGACCGAACGTAAAGGCCCTGCTTATGCAGGGCCTTTCTCATTACCTGAACACCACGACCCGGTTGCGCCCCGTCTCCTTTGCCTCGTACATGGCTTTATCCGCGCTTTCCACGCAGGTTTCCGCGCTGGTTTCCGGCGAGGTTGCGGTGAATACGCCCATGCTGATGGTAATTGGCTCCGGCAGATGGCCGCCGCTGCTGGTTTTATCAAACCCGCTCAGCTTGAGACGAATGCGCTCGGCGACCTGCCGCGCGGCGTCTGATGGGGTATTGGTCAGCATCAGAACAAACTCTTCACCGCCGATTCGGGCCGCGATATCCTGGGGGCGCACGGAATCCGTCAGAAGATTAGAGACAAACTGCAGCACCTTATCTCCCTGCAAATGCCCGTAGCAGTCGTTGATGCGCTTGAAACGGTCAAGATCGCTTACCACCACCGATACCGGGTGTGCCTCCGTTGCCGAGCCGAGGGCGTAGTTTAATGAATCATAAAAATAGCTGCGGTTATAAAGACGGGTGAGCGGGTCGCGGATCGAATTTTGATAAGACTGCTGGTATTTGACGTGCGAGTCGCGATACAAATTAAAGACGTCGGAAAGCAGAATGAATATTATCATTAACGTCGCGACGGTTTCGAATAACCGGGCGCGATACCACGAAACATCTTCCGCGTGTCCGCCTAACAGCAGCATTAACAGCGTGACGACATAACAGACGCACAAAAAATTTCCGCCTACCCAGAACAAATTTCTTATCCGGGTCACGGCCATCAGGGTGATTAACGTAACGCCCCAGAGAACGATCAAAATGATATTGATCGTCTGGCTCCAGAGAACCATAAACTTCCGGGTTTCATTATCCACGAGATCCAGGGTTAGCATCGTGGAATGGCTGGAATAGAACCACGCCAGCCCAAGCATACCGCACGTGAAAAGAGCCGACCCGGCAACGGTGCCGATGTGGGCGCTTCGCGAGAGGGGGGAAGCGCGAAGCGTATACAGTAATACCGAGGCGATCATCAGCACCGCCATTAAAAGGTGGCGGAACATATAAAAGATCATCGCGTCATTATAGTTCGCCTCGTTGAACTGATAGAGATCCAGCCAGGCCGGAAAGCTGGACAGCGTACCCACCATCAGCAGTGCCGAACCGGCAAAGGCCGCGGCAATCGGAACGAGATATAAACGTTTTTTATCGCACCAGTATTTCATTGCCATAAAGCAGGCAATAAACAGATGGAATACCAGAAGAAAAATAGTGAGCGTAGGGAAAAATAGCGGAGAGAATGAAGGAACCCATTCAACAAGTTTTATAAATAATCCCTGTAATACGCTTATGACGACAAGGCATCCAATGACGAACGCCATATAGCGGTTTTTTACAAATCGAGAGATCGCAAGCATATAAGTTCAAATAAATAAAAAAGAAAAAATGAATGCAAAGAGTCTAACGAAGAGAAGTAAAAAATACTTTGCGCAGGAACAAGAACAGAGGAGATGAATAATTCACCAAATGAATTAGTTTTGTAACTATATTTATTAAATTGATATGTTTTGTAAATGGAAGCGGTCTTATGACCGCATCCATTATTATTTTAACGCGGGGAGACGGTAACCTGGCTGCCGTTGCTTGCCAGTACAACACGCTGGCCAGCGGAGAAGCGGGTATTACCCTGTTTCTGCACGACCATAATAGTGCTGCCATCGTCCTTGCGAATTTCCAGCTCAACGCCCTGGGTTTTGTTCATCGCGCCCTGAACGCCCTGACCGGCTACGCCGCCGGCAACTGCGCCCGCCGCGGTGGCCAGAGAACGTCCGGTACCGCCGCCAATAGTATTACCCAGGAATCCACCCAGTACCGCACCACCGATTGCGCCCACCACGTTCGTGTCATCGCCACCCTGAATCTGAACAGGACGGGCATTAACGATAGTACCGTATGTCACGTTCTGTACCTGCTTAGCTTCAGAAGCACTATATACGTCGCCGGAGAGTGAATTGTCGTTCACACAACCCGCCAGTGTTAAACCAATCAGCGAAACGCCCATTACACGTAAAATCATTTGACTCTCCTGTTCACCAAAAAACGCCCGGTTGGGGCATCCGTTATGGCTAAATTATATGGCATTAACGACCACAGTTCATATCTTTGCATGCCGAATAAAAAAATTTTACTTGAATCTGGCTTAACGGGACATAAACAAAAGCCGCCTGTGCGGCAGGTCTGAGATTGTTAAAAATTATAATCACCGCATAGCAAAGCAGCGTCATTTATGGTGGAGTGTTTGCACTTAGCCCACGTAACGTAAGGAAAGCGCATGAAATCAGGTCGCTATATCGGTGTGATGTCCGGGACCAGTCTTGACGGTGTGGATGTCGTCCTGGCCGCTATTGATGAAAACATGGTGGCGCAGCAGGCAAGCCTGAGCTGGCCTATTCCGGTCTCGTTAAAAGAAGAGATTCTGAGCATCTGCCAGGGACAGCAGCTGACGCTTTCTCAGCTTGGTCAGCTGGACGTGCGTCTGGGGGCGCTGTTTGCACAAGCGGTACTGGCACTGATGCAGCAAGAGCGCCTTCATCCGCAGGATGTCGTGGCGATCGGGTGCCACGGGCAGACCGTCTGGCATGAGCCCGTCGGCGAGGCGCCGCACACGATGCAAATTGGCGATAACAACCAGATAGTGGCCAAAACCGGCGTGACGGTAGTGGGCGACTTCCGCCGTCGGGATATGGCGCTTGGCGGTCAGGGCGCGCCGCTGGTGCCGGCATTCCACCAGGCGCTGCTGGCCCATCCGGTTGAGCGCAGGATGGTGCTGAACATAGGCGGGATCGCCAACCTGTCGTTGCTCATCCCGGGTCAGCCGGTGCGCGGATACGATACCGGGCCCGGCAACATGCTGATGGATGCCTGGATATGGCGTCAGATCGGTAAACCTTACGACAAAGATGCCCGGTGGGCCAGCCAGGGGAAAGTGATCCTCCCTCTGCTGCAGTCCCTGTTAAGCGATCCGTTCTTTGCGCTGCCTGCGCCAAAAAGCACGGGGCGAGAATATTTTAACTACGGCTGGCTTGAACGCCAGCTGGCGCAGTTCCCCGCGCTCGCGCCGCAGGACGTGCAGGCTACGCTTACTGAGCTAACCGCCATGTCCATTTCTGAACAGGTACTGCTGAGCGGCGGCTGCGAGCGTCTGCTGGTATGCGGGGGTGGAAGCCGCAATCCGCTGATCATGGCGCGCCTCGCCGCACTGCTGCCGGGCACGGAAGTGACTACCACAGATGAAGCCGGCATCAGCGGAGACGATATGGAGGCGCTGGCCTTCGCCTGGCTTGCCTGGCGTACGGTTGCCGGGCTGCCGGGGAATTTACCTTCCGTGACCGGCGCGCGGGAAGCGAGCGTTCTCGGCGCTATTTTCCCCGCGAACCCGCGTCATAATCAGAGTTAACTGAAATTCAGCGGCGGGTGTAACCCTTAAAATGAGGAATAACAGGAGGGCGGCCATGCTCTCCGGGACCAGGATAGTCTTCGGGATATGCTCATGAAAAAATACCTTCTTATTGCTTTGCCTTTGCTTCTGACCGGATGCAGCGCCTATAACCAGCTTGTTGAGCGTATGCAAACCGACACGCTTGAATACCGCTGTGATGAAAAACCGCTGACGGTGAAGCTGAACAACCCTCGTCAGGAAGCCAGCTTTGTCTACGACAATAAATTGCTGACCCTGAAGCAGGGCAGGTCGGCCTCCGGCGCGCGCTACACGGACGGGATTTACGTGTTCTGGTCGAAAGGGGACAGCGCTACCGTCTACAAGCGTGACCGCATTGTGCTGAACAACTGTCAGCTCGAAAATCCGAAGCGTTGAGATTTTTACAAGGGGGGCGCACAATAGCGCCACCCAATGTCAATTTCAGCTAACGCCATGTCAGATAACGACGAATTGCAGCAAATTGCGCATCTGCGCCGTGAATACACCAAAGGCGGGCTGCGCCGCCAGGATCTTCCCGCCGAACCGCTGGTGCTTTTTGAACGCTGGCTGAAGCAGGCCTGTGAAGCGAAGCTGGCCGATCCGACGGCCATGGTTGTCGCCACGGTTGATGAAAACGGTCAACCCTACCAGCGCATCGTCCTGCTCAAGCACTTCGACGACAAAGGGCTGGTGTTCTACACCAACCTCGGCAGCCGGAAAGCCCACCACCTGGAAAACAACCCGCGCATCAGCCTGCTGTTCCCGTGGCATATGCTGGAGCGTCAGGTGATGGTGACCGGCAAAGCGGAGCGCCTCTCCACGCTCGAGGTCGTGAAGTATTTCCACAGCCGCCCGCGCGACAGCCAGATTGGCGCGTGGGTGTCTAAGCAGTCCAGCCGCATCTCTGCCCGCGGCGTGCTGGAGAGCAAATTCCTCGAACTCAAGCAGAAGTTTCAGCAGGGTGAAGTGCCGCTGCCGAGCTTCTGGGGCGGATTCCGCATTCCCATCGAGCAGATGGAGTTCTGGCAGGGCGGTGAACACCGTCTCCATGACCGCTTTTTATACCAGCGCGACAACCGTGGCTGGAAAATAGACAGGCTGGCCCCGTAAACCCTGAAATTTGTTGTGTTAAGCGCTAGCGCACGCCGCGCTTGCGCTTTATTCTATGTACCTTTCGCACCAGGCGAAAAGTCGTGTACCGGCAAAGGTGCAGTCGTTTATACATGGAGAATTTGATGGCAAGCAGTAACTTGATTAAACAATTGCAAGAGCGGGGCCTCGTGGCCCAGGTGACGGACGAAGAAGCGTTAGCAGAGCGACTGGCGCAAGGCCCGATCGCGCTCTATTGCGGCTTCGATCCCACCGCTGACAGCTTGCATTTGGGGCATCTTGTTCCGTTGTTATGCCTGAAACGCTTCCAGATGGCCGGCCATAAGCCCGTCGCGCTGGTTGGCGGCGCGACCGGTCTGATTGGCGACCCGAGTTTTAAAGCCGCTGAGCGTAAGCTGAATACCGAAGACACCGTTCAGGAGTGGGTAGACAAGATCCGCAAACAGGTTGCACCCTTCCTCGATTTCGACTGCGGTGAAAACTCTGCAATTGCGGCGAACAACTACGACTGGTTTGGCGGCATGAACGTGCTGACCTTCCTGCGCGACATCGGCAAGCATTTCTCTGTTAACCAGATGATTAACAAAGAAGCGGTGAAGCAGCGTCTTAACCGTGACGATCAGGGCATCTCCTTTACCGAGTTCTCCTATAACCTGCTTCAGGGTTATGACTTCGCCTGCCTGAACAAGCTCCACGGCGTTTCTCTGCAAATTGGCGGCTCCGACCAGTGGGGCAACATCACCTCCGGTATCGATCTGACCCGTCGTCTGCACCAGAATCAGGTCTTTGGTCTGACCGTTCCGTTGATCACCAAAGCAGACGGTACCAAGTTCGGCAAAACCGAAGGCGGCGCGGTATGGCTGGACCCGAAGAAAACCAGTCCGTACAAATTCTACCAGTTCTGGATCAACACGGCGGATGCCGACGTTTATCGCTTCCTGAAATTCTTTACCTTTATGGATATTGAAGACATCAATGCCCTGGAAGAGGAAGACAAGAACAGCGGTAAAGCTCCGCGCGCCCAGTACGTGCTGGCGGACGAAGTTACAAAACTGGTGCACGGCGAGGAAGGCCTGGCGGCGGCGAAACGCATTACGGCGAGCCTGTTCAACGGAACCCTGAGCGACCTGAGCGAAGCGGACTTTGAGCAGCTGGCGCAGGATGGCGTGCCGATGGTCGAGATGGAGAAAGGCGCAGACCTGATGCAGGCGCTGGTGGACTCGGAGCTACAGCCGTCCCGCGGCCAGGCGCGTAAAACCATCGCCTCAAACGCTATCACCATCAACGGCGAGAAACAGGCCGATCCGGAATACACCTTCACCGAGAGCGATCGTCTGTATGGCCGTTACACGCTGCTGCGTCGTGGTAAGAAAAATTACTGTCTGGTCTGCTGGAAGTAATTAAAAGTATGCAGGGGCGTGGGAAACCACGCCCCTTTTGTTTTGACAGGGTTTGGTAAGTACAACATGAAGAACATCCTCGCCATTCAGTCCCACGTTGTTTTTGGGCATGCCGGCAACAGCGCTGCGGAATTTCCGATGCGCCGCCTCGGCGCCAACGTCTGGCCTCTCAATACCGTCCAGTTTTCGAATCACACCCAGTACGGTAAATGGACCGGCTGCGTGATGCCGCCGTCGCATCTGACGGAGATCGTTCAGGGTATTGCGGAGATTGACCAGCTCCGGCGCTGCGACGCTGTGCTGAGCGGCTATCTCGGTTCGGCGGAGCAGGGGGAGCATATCCTTGGCATCGTGCGCCAGGTGAAAGCGGCAAACCCCGCAGCGAAATATTTCTGCGACCCGGTGATGGGCCATCCGGAAAAAGGCTGCATCGTGGCGCCGGGCGTGGCGGAGTTTCATGTCCGGCATGCCTTGCCAGCCAGCGATATTATTGCCCCCAACCTGATTGAGCTGGAGATCCTGTGCGAGCATCCGGTAAACAGCGTAGAAGAGGCTGTAAGCGCGTCTCGCGAACTGATAGCCCACGGGCCGGAGATTGTACTGGTAAAACACCTGGCACGCGCAGGGATGAGCCAGGACCGTTTTGAGATGCTGCTGGTGACGAAGGACGACGCCTGGCATATCAGCCGGCCGCTGGTGGATTTCGGCATGCGTCAGCCCGTTGGCGTCGGTGATGTCACCAGCGGTTTGCTGCTGGTGAAGCTGTTGCAGGGGGCAGGCCTGCGCGATGCGCTGGAGCACGTGACCGCGGCCGTTTATGAAATCATGATTGCGACGAAAACGATGCAGGAATATGAGCTGCAGGTGGTTGCGGCGCAGGCTCGCATCGCGAAGCCGGAGCACTATTTCAGCGCCACACGGCTATAAAGTTCCATATTGACGTTTGCCGGGTATGCGTCATCGCTACCTGGCAACACGCGCTCTCAGGTTAGTTTAAACCTTCCGCTTTCAGCGCCGCGGCAACCGCAGGACGCTCCGCCACGCGTGCCATGTACGACGCGATATGATCTAATCCGTCCATATTCAGCTTAACCGCGCGCGCCCAGCGCAGAACGGTAAACAGATATGCATCGGCAATGGTGAAGCGTGAGCCACAGATCCACTGGTCGTCCTTCAGGCTGTCGTTAATGTACTGAAGCTTTTTCTCCAGCAGCGTGCGCACGGTCGGTTTGTACTCTTCGGGGGTATCCGGGCGGAACAGGGGCGTAAAGCCCTTGTGCAGCTCGGTGGCGATGTAGTTCAGCCACTCCAGCGTTTTATACCGTGCAATGCTGCCGGTAGGGGCAAGGAGCTGACGATCCGGTACGTTATCCGCGAGATACTGCATAATCGCCACCCCTTCGGTCAGCAGGGTGCCATCATCCAGCAGCAGGGCCGGAACCTGCCCTTTTGGGTTAATCGCAAAAAAGTCATCCCCGTTTTCCAGGCGCTTTTTCATCAGGTCAACGCCGTCCAGCGTAAAATCCTTACCGCTCTCGCGAAGGGTGATATGGGAAGCAAGAGAGCAGGCGCCCGGTTTATAGAACAGTTTCATCGGTAACTCCTTTTTGCTGAGGTTCCAGCTATGTTAGTGCGCGTTCGGATAAAAAAAAAGCCGCTAATACGTTAGCGGCTTCTGGTCAGTCGTTTCCCGATGACGTTACGCGGTGGCGGTTGAGCTCGCCTTAGCGGATTTGTCGTCGTCCTGAGTCATACGATTCAGTTTAGGGGCAGTCAGCAGCATCAGTACGGCAATCACGGCGGTCGCGATACCAATCTGCATGAACACGGTGCCGTAAACGTTCAGGGACACCAGCGGGTCGGTAACGTTTTCTGGTACCGCCATCAGGTTCGCAATCTTACCGGCGATGATCGCCGCGCCAGCGGTGGTCAGGAACCAGCTACCCATGATGAAGCCCATCAGACGCTGCGGTACCAGCTGTGCAACCATCGCCAGACCCAGGCCGGAGATCATCAGCTCACCGATAGATTGCAGCGCATAGCTCAGGATCAGCCAGTTAACGGAGACGATACCCGCGTCAGTCGCGAATTTGGTACCCAGCGGCAGGACCAGGAATGCGCCGGAGCACAGCACCATACCGATGGCGAACTTGTGCGGCATAGGCAGACGGTCGCCCATTTTGTTATAGATAGCGGCCAGAATCGGGCTACCAACCATGATCCAGAACGGGTTGAGCGCCTGATACTGCTCCGGCTCGAACGCGATACCCAGGATTGAGTGCTCAACGTTACGGATAGCGAAGAAGTTCAGAGACGTAGGCATCTGGCTGTACAGCACGAAGAAGATAATCGCTTCCAGCATCAGGATGAAGGCCACAATCATCTTGCGGCGGGCGGCACCCTGCATGGCGAAGGCTTCTTTGGCGAAGATGATAACGATACCCAGCGCAACCACGCCCAGTACCGCACGCGCAACGCCCTGGTTGTGCAGCAGCCAGGTGGCAACGGCGGCCAGGATCACAACACCAACGATGGTTGCCAGCAGTTTGCCCATGTGCACCGGTTCGAAGTCTGGTTTTGAACCATAATCTTTAACCCAGCTGCGGCAGAACAGGAAATTCACTACCGTGATCAGCATGCCCACGAAGCTCAGCGCAAACGCCACGCTCCAGCCAAATTTCGCGGCCAGCCATGGGGTTGCCAGCATGGAGAAGAATGAACCGATGTTGATGGACATGTAGTACATGGTGAATGCACCGTCCAGACGGGGATCATCTTTGCTGTAGCAGGTAGAAAGCAGGGAAGACGGGTTAGCCTTGAAGAGGCCGTTACCGACCGCGATGGTGGCCATGCCCATGTATACCACGCCTGCATCGTGCCCGGACCACGCAACCAGTCCATAACCAATCGCCAGAACCACGGCGCCCAGCATAATGACGCGTTTAGTCCCGAGGACTTTATCGCCTAACCAGCCGCCAATTGCGACAAGGCCATACACCAGAGCGCTGAAGGATGAGAACAGCGTGATGGAATCCGCTTCGGACATACCCAGTTGCTTAACCAGGTAAACGGCCATAATCCCTTGCAGGCCGTAGTAGCCAAAACGCTCCCATAATTCGATAGAGAAAATGAGATAGAACGCTTTAGGCTGTTTGAAAGCGTTAAGACTTACGCTCTCATCTGTTGGTTTATTGTTTGCAGTTGACACATATACCTCTTTTTTTACATCCCATATTAACGGGGGTGTTCATAGCGTGATGACCGTAGTCCATCCGCTTTATAGTTATATTGGGAGGGGAAACGGCGGGTAATGTTCACTATCCAGCCCCGTCTGGCAATACGTTTGTAATACTCTGTTACATATAACTGATGCGGCATAATCCTCGGTTCATGCAAATGTTATTCAGCGTTAAATTTCATTGGTTGAAAATTGCTGGTTTTTTTCACTACAAAAGGCCCGGTCGAATGGCTGTTTGGCGATATGTTCTGCTATTTATGGTTGTTGGCAGTGATATAGCCCATAATCTGAAAAATGACTGGTCTTATCTGCGGCGTGGGGCCGATTATATCTTGTGTGGCAAAGGGACTGGGACGGTTTTATAAACAAAAATCCAACATGACGTTATCAGAGTGATCGGGATCACAGATATATAGAAATTTTTGGTGATGAAAAAACTATTAACCTGTTTGAGTGTTAAATGGCCGACGAATCAGCGTGGCTGAAAGCCAAAGCGGAGGGTATTTTATGGTCAATTTAAGGGATAGCAGAGCCCTTAATGAAACTAAGGGCTTGAGAAGCGAGCGGAAAAAGCGCTGTCAGGGATAGACCTTTTCGCTGTACTCGCAAAGATCTTCGATAATGCAGGAGCCGCAGCGCGGCTTGCGGGCTATGCAGGTATAGCGCCCGTGCAGGATCAGCCAGTGGTGGCAGTCCACCTTAAACTCAGCGGGAACCACCTTTAGCAGCTTCTCTTCAACCTGCTCCACGTTCTTTCCTGGCGCAAAATGGGTGCGGTTAGAGACGCGGAAGATATGCGTATCCACGGCAATTGTCGGCCAGCCAAAAGCCGTGTTCAGCACAACGTTTGCCGTCTTGCGCCCGACGCCCGGCAGCGCCTCCAGCGCAGCACGATCTTCCGGAACTTCACCGCCGTGCTGCTCAAGCAGGATCCGGCAGGTCTTAATAACGTTTTCAGCCTTGCTGTTAAACAGGCCGATGGTTTTGATATAGGATTTTACCCCCTCCACGCCCAGCTCCAGCATGGCCTGCGGCGTATTCGCAACGGGGTAGAGCAGGGCAGTCGCTTTGTTGACGCTTACGTCAGTAGCCTGCGCGGAGAGCAGCACCGCGATCAGCAGCTCAAACGGAGAGTTAAAGTTCAGCTCCGTCGTTGGATGAGGATTCTGATCGCGCAGGCGCGTCAGTATCGCAATGCGTTTCTCTTTATTCATGAGGCTTTTTCGGGGATCCCTTCCTGCACGCTGCGCTCGGCCGCGCGGCGCTTACGTTTTTCATCAATCAGGTATTTTACCGCCAGCATCATGCCAAGGCCAATAAATGCTCCCGGAGGCAGCATCGCCAGCAGGAACGGGGTGTCCGTGTGGAACACCTCGATGCGCAGCGCCTTAGCCCAGCCGCCGAGCAGCGCATCTGCGCCGTCAAAAAGCGTGCCGTTGCCCAGAATTTCACGCATAGATCCGAGGACGAACATCGCGGCGGTAGCGCCCATGCCGATGGAAAATCCGTCCAGCGCGGAGATGGCCGGGTTGTTTTTCACCGCGAAGGCTTCGGCGCGGCCAACGACGATACAGTTGGTCACAATCAGCGGAATGAAGATCCCCAGCGACTGGTACAGGCCAAAGGCGTAGGCATTAATCAGCATTTGCACCACGCTAACCACCGAGGCAATGATCATCACGTAAATCGGAATGCGGATTTCCGACGGCGTCCAGCGGCGAAGCACGGAAATAGAGAAGTTGGTCAACGTGAGCACCAGCGTGGTTGCCAGGCCCAGACCGAGCGCGTTGGTGGCGGTGGACGTCACCGCCAGCAGCGGGCACAACCCCAGCAGCTGCACCAGCGCCGAGTTGTTCTTCCAGAGTCCCTGAACGATGACTTCTTTAACCTGGCTCATGGTCACTCCTCACACGGTGAAAGATTGTTAAGCTGCCCGGGCAGCGTTTCGGCATACAGCCCGGCGCGCTTGACGGCGTTGACCACCGCGCGCGGCGTTATGGTGGCGCCCGTGAACTGGTCAAACTCGCCGCCATCTTTTTTCACCGCGAAAGCGGGATCGTCCTCGCCATGAATCACCTTCCCGGCAAAGTGTAAGATCCAGTCGCTTAAGCGCGTTTCGATTTTATCGCCGAGGCCCGGCGTTTCGTGATGCTCCGTGACGCGCGTGCCCAGCACGGTGCCGGAAAAATCACTGCCCACAAGCAGCTGAATCGCACCCGAGTAGCCGTCCGGCGCGGTGGCTTCCATGATGGCACCCACCGGGTTCTCGCCCTTACGGGCAATATAGACGCGGTGCGGTCCGCTGCCGAGCTGCGGAGCCTGCACGACAAAGCAGCTTTTCTGCAGGTCGTTATCGTAGAAATCTAACGGGATCACCTGATCGAACAGCGCTTTTTGCTGTTTTACAGCCTGTTCTTCAATGGTGGTTTTCGTCAGCTCATTCACCAGCGCCGTCATCCCGGTGAGGGCGGCGGCGAAGATTGCCAGCGTAACGCCGTGTTTTTGCATTGTCTTAAGCATGGCGTAACCCTTAGCGATGACCGTACACGCGCGGACGGGTGTAGTAGTCGATGAGCGGAACGGTGATATTGGCCAGCAGCACGGCAAACGCCACGCCGTCGGGATAGCCGCCAAAGCTGCGAATAAGCCAGACCAGCAGTCCCGCCAGCGCGCCAAAGATGAGGCGGCCGCGGTTAGTGGTGGAGGCGGTTACCGGATCGGTCAGGATAAAGAATGCGCCGAGCATGGTCGCGCCGGAGAGCAAATGAAGCTGCGGGGTTGCCAGTGAATCCGGTGAAATAACCCAGCCGAGCGTCGAGCAGACGGCCAGCGTCGCCAGGAAGCTGACCGGAATATGCCAGCGAATGGCCTTCTGTTGCAGCAGGAACGCACCGCCCAGCAGGTAGGCCACATTGACCCACTGCCAGCCAGCACCTGCCAGAACGCCGCTGTAAATGGAGGACTGCATGACCTGCTCAACGCTGTGTCCGGCGCGCAGGGAGGTTTTAAAGGTGTCGAGCGGCGTAGCCTGGCTGATACCATCCACGCCCATGCGGAGCGCGTTCATATCCGCGCCCTGCGCGGTGTGGCCGCTAAGGATTACATGCAGAGCGTCCATAAACCCGGGCACCGTGGCGGCAAGCTCATGCGGCGGCAGCCAGCTGGTCATCTGGACCGGGAAGGAGATGAGCAGAACAACGTAGCCGATCATCGCCGGGTTAAACGGGTTATGGCCCAGCCCGCCGTACAGCTGTTTAGCGATGACTACCGCGAATACGGTTCCTGAAACCACCATCCACCACGGCGCAAACGGGGGAATGCTGATGGCCAGCAGCAGGCCGGTCAGCAGGGCGGAGTTATCGCTCAGGATGCGGGTAACGTCCATTTTGCGCAGCTTCAGGATCAGGGCTTCCGCTGCAACGGCGCTGGCGCAACCAAGAGCCAGCTGGAAAAGCGTGCCCCAGCCGAAAAACCAACACTGAACGGCGATGCCCGGCAGCGCGGCCAGGCACACCAGCATCATGATACGCGATGTCTGGCGCTGGTTATGGGTATAAGGGGAACTTGCAATTCTGAAAACCATTTAATCCTCGTTAACGGCTTGCTGCGCGGCTTTCTTTGCCTGAACACGCGCAATCGCGGCGGCGACTGCGGCTTTGCGTGGATCGTCGTTAGCGGCCGCAGGCAGCGTTTCCTGCTGTGCCGCCTTGCGCGCCTTAGCGCGGGCGATGGCCGCTTCCACGGCGGCTTTACGCGGGTCGACGGGGGCTTCGCTCTCTTCGGCAGGCTGAGTCTGTGCCGCCTTGCGCGCTTTGGCGCGGGCGATAGCCGCTTCCACGGCGGCTTTACGCGGGTCGACGGGGGCTTCGCTCTCTTCGGCAGGCTGAATCTGTGCCGCCTTGCGCGCTTTAGCGCGGGCGATGGCCGCTTCCACGGCAGCCTTGCGCGGATCCGGCGCGTCCTGCTCCACCACCACTGCCTGCTGTCCGGCCTTGCGCGCTTTGGCACGGGCGATAGCCGCTTCCACCGCGGCTTTACGCGGATCGGCATCGGCTTCCGGTTTGGCGTTTTGCGCCTTCTCCGCCTGACGCGCGCGCGCTTCGGCTTTACGCGCCTCGCGGGCGGCAATCGCTTCGCTGTTGTCCGGTTTTTGTCCGGCCGCTATTTCCACCGCCTGGGCGGCGGTGGCTTTTTTCTCACGCACGCGGGCCAGTGCGGCGTTAATCGCATCCTGATCTTTTGCATCAGGCTGCACGGCGGCCTGCTTATGGCGTTCCTGACGGGCGAGCTTCTCGCGCTCCAGTCTTGCCTGGCGCGCTTCAAAGCGGGCTTTAGCTTCAGCGGCGCGTTTTTCCTCCATCGAGATCGCGTAGATTTCAGCTTTCTCCTGACGGAAGTACTGCACCAGCGGAATATTGCTCGGGCAGACCCAGGCACAGGCACCGCATTCAATACAGTCTGCCAGGTTGTGCGCCTGCGCCTTATCGTGCAGCTGGCCTTTGCTGTACCAGTACAGCTGCTGCGGCAGCAAATCTGCCGGACATGCGTCCGCGCAGGCGCTACAGCGAATGCAGCTTTTCTCTTCCTGCGTTTCGCCCATCTCCGTCGGGGAAGGGGCGAGCAGGCAGTTAGTGATTTTCACCACCGGGACGTCGAGCCACGGCAGGGTAAAGCCCATCAGCGGGCCGCCCATGATGACCATCTGATCGCTGCCCGGACAGAACCCCGCCTGCTCCAGCAAATGACGCACCGGGGTGCCCAGGCGAGCCCAGACGTTGGCGGGACGCGAGACGGACTCGCCGGTCAGGGTGACCACGCGTTCGGTCAGCGGCTCCCCGTCGATGACCGCACGCTTCACCGCGTAGGCGGTACCGACGTTCTGCATCAGCACCCCGATATCGGACGAACGGCCCCCGTGGGGAACCTGCTTGCCGGTCAGGATCTGCGTCAGCTGCTTTGCGCCACCGGACGGGTATTTCGTTGGGATCACGCGCAGGCCGATATCATGGCTATCCGCCAGCACCGCGCGCAGCATGGAAATGGCCTGCGGCTTATTGTCCTCAATACCGATCAGCACTTCGCAGGGCTGCAGGATATGCGCAAGGATGCGAATCCCTTCCACCACCTGCGCCGCGCAGTCCTGCATCAGACGGTCATCCGCGGTGATGTACGGCTCGCACTCGGCGGCGTTGATGATTAGCGTTTCGATTTTATCGCCGCCGCCGTGAAGCTTGGCGCCGGTCGGGAAGCCTGCGCCGCCCAGACCCGCAACGCCAAACTGATGAATACGCGCTATCAGCTCTTCCCGGCTGCGGGAGCGGTAGTCGCTCCAGCCGTCGCGATCGATCCAGCGGTCTTCGCCATCAGCTTCAATGATGACGCTCAGCTCGGACAGCGCCGACGGATGGGCAACGGTATGCGGGGCAATAGACACCACTTTACCGGAGGTCGGGGCGTGAACCGGCAGCATACGGCCGCGGCCAAAGGTCAGCGGCTGGCCGCGAAGGACGCTGTCGCCTTCCTTCACGCACAGTTCACCTTCCGCGCCGATATGCTGTTTCAGAGGCATAACGTAACGGGTCGCCAGCGGGATCTGACGCAGCGGCGTGCCGTTAGACTGCGATTTCATCTCCGGCGGATGGATGCCGCCGTCGAAATCCCAGATCTTCTCTTTTCTGAAAGCAGAAAATAACTTAAACATGTTGTTCCACAGGAATATTGCGAACCGGAATGGCTTGAAGATCCCACTTCCAGTTTTCGGTAGTCGTTTCAACCGGGCGTAGTTCTATACACTGCGTCGGGCAGGGCGCCACGCAGAGATTACAGCCGGTGCACAGATCCGCCACAACGGTGTGCATAGCGCGCGTTGCGCCCACAATGGCGTCTACAGGACACGCCTGAATACATTTGGTACAGCCAATGCAGTTGGCTTCGTCAATAACGGCAAGGGCGCGCACGGGCTCCTGCGCCTGTTCATCGCCGTCGACGGGCTGCGGATCGACGTTAAGCAGCGCGGCAATTTTGAGCATGACGGCTTCGCCACCCGGCGCGCAGCGGTTAATTTTCTCACCCTGCACGCCCACCGCCTCAGCATAAGGGCGGCAGCCGGGGTAGCCGCACTGCCCGCACTGGCTCTGCGGTAAAAGCTCATCGATTTTTTCAACAACCGGATCGTCCTCGACCGCAAAACGGCGGGAGGCATAGCCCAGAATGACGCCAAACACCAGTCCCAGCACGCTGATGGACGCGATGGCAATCCAGATAGCACTCATTACAACTTCACCAGACCACTAAAGCCCATAAAGGCCAGAGACATTAAACCTGCGGTCACCAGCGCGATGGCGTTGCCGCGAAACGGCGCGGGAATATCCGCCGCCGCCAGACGCTCGCGAATGGACGCGAACAGAACCATAACAAAGGAAAAACCGACCGCCGCGGAAAAACCGTACAGCGCCGACTGCATGAAATTATGCCCAAGGTTGATGTTGAGCAGCGCCACGCCCAGCACCGCACAGTTGGTGGTGATGAGAGGCAGAAAAATACCCAGCAGGCGATACAGGGCCGGACTGGTTTTACGCACCACCATTTCGGTGAACTGCACCACCACCGCAATGACCAGGATAAAGGACAGGGTGCGCAGATAGAGCATGTCCAGCGGGATCAGGATCCAGGTATCAATCAGCCATGCGCAGATAGAGGCCATCGTCATCACGAAGGTGGTTGCCAGCCCCATGCCCATTGCCGTCTCCAGCTTTTTGGAGACGCCCATGAACGGACACAGGCCAAGGAACTTCACCAGCACGAAGTTATTAACCAGCACAGTTCCGACAAAGAGCAGTAAGTAATCGGTCATTATTTAGCCTGAAATAAAATAGCCGCCTATTATCGGATAAACGACAACAGGCCACAACAGGTTAACTGTAAGGTTATTACGGGTTAACGAAGGTCTTCTTCACGCGCGTTGAGCGCTTGAAATAGGGCACCAGAAGCGCCGTTGCCAGCAGCGGAAACAGCAGCTGGCGCACCGCCAGCGCGTCAGACACGGGCGAAAAGGCGAAGGCTTTTACGGCCAGCAGCACGGAGACCAGCAGCCAGATAATGTAGTGCTTCGGCACGCTTTTGCGGCGCCTGAAGAATGCGATGGTCAGCCACAGCGTGTAGTACCACATCGCGATCGCGAAAACGAACGACACAAACCAGGTCGCAATATTGAGCGCGCTCTGAGACATCAGCGTCTGGATAGCATGAGGCGTAATCAGTGCAGTGGTATAAAGCAGCAGCGCCAGAGACGCGCTTAATAATGCAACCAGCAGCCATGCCAGCGGGGCGATTAACCAGCCACCAATTCTTTCTCCAGGCAATGCGGTCATAGGCTCTCCCATAGTCTGCGCGAAATGTTATACAGAAATTTGCAGGGCGCAGAGTATATAACATTTCACGCGGATGGCTACTTTCTTATACTACATAACGCCATACGGATTTAGGGACTTCACCTACGTTGAACAGACGACCGCCAGAAACCAGTTCGGCGCGACGGTGATCTGCGGCACGGTACATATTGATGATGTCCTGATTATCCGACAGGGTATAGTTCAGATGGTCAAACAGTTTTTCCAGGCTCTCAAGGGAATTGATTTTGCGAAATTTTAATAAATAGTCCTGAACTGTCATATTAATGAGTTTCCATATAAAAGGGGTAATACCCGTAAAGGTAACGCGTTCGAATAATAAACGGATTAATAAAGACGTAAACTGTCCACTCGGGTAGCGTGACGAAATTAGGAGTTTTCTTTGCGAAGAATCAGGCACCCGTCGATGCCTGGAAGTGAAGGGTAACCCCGTTCATAACGTCAGGCAATACGTGCCATAACGTAAATTGTCACGCTTTATGACGAAACCGGATTACTTATGTTGTGCGACGGTCACAGGCTCCGGCGGCTGGTAGTTATCAATATGGCTGGCAACGCCAAGCAACACGACCGACACCCCAAGGACAATCCATCCCGCTAATTCAATGATTCGATTAATTATTGACGCCATAATTTGTGTTTGTAATTTATCCATAAATACAGATTGCAAATGTTACAGCGCCATTTTCCTCAGGGCAAGCGCTTTGGGAACGATTCCCCGGGATAAAAGGCACACTTTTACGGGCCGTAACAAATACCTTTGCCGCAGGATGCTATTTTAAGTCTAAGAACCTATCCCAGAAGGGATTGTCAGAATGTCGTAACTGATAATTTCTGAAGGTGAAAAGATGACAGGCAGCAAATGGCGGATCAGCGATGAACTTTGGGAAAAAATGGCACCGCTTATCCCTGAGCACAAAACCTGCCATCCACTCGGTACGCACCGGAAACGCGTTGATAACCGCGCTGCCATGGACGCCATATTCTTCGTTCTCAGGACCGGTTGCCAGTGGAACGCCCTGAACGCCACCGGGATATGTTCATCGAGTTCTGCACACCGGCGCTTTCAGGAATGGCGCGATGCCGGAGTCTTCGAGCGCTTCTGGCAGAACGGTTTGCTTGCCTGCGGGCATCTGGACAGCATTGACTGGTCCTGGCTGTCAATGGACGGCTGTATCACCAAATCGCCGCTGTCAGGAACAAAAAAACAGGCCGTAACCCCACTGACAGAGGGAAACAAGGCGTAAAGCGCAGCCTTTTGACGGACGCCTGCGGGCTTCCTCTGTCGCTGGTTGTCTCAGCAGCGAACACGCACGACATCAAACTGGTTGCGGATACGCTCGATGCCCTTCAGACGGGGCGTCCGGGGCAAAAACTCAGACTCTGCCTGGACAAAGGTTACGATGCAGGCTGGCTGAAAACATATCTGCAGAGCCGCCGCTACGAGCCGCATATCCAGTCCCGTAAAGAAGAGTCAGATGCCAGTAAAAACACGGACTTCAAAGCCCATCGCTGGGTTGTCGAAAGAACTCATAGCTGGATGAATCGCTTTCGCCGGGTTCTGACACGATGGGAAAAGAAGACTGAAAATTACGAGGCCATGTTGCATTTTGCCTGTGGTCTTATTGTCTGGAATAAAGTCCTATTGAGATAGGCTCTAAGGGCACATTATTAATCCGTGCGGCAAGCGCAAATGCGGTGGTAAATAAGCGCACGGCGAGGGGGCATATCATGAGTGAAAACATCCGCGTCGGTCTTATTGGCTACGGATACGCGAGCAAGACCTTTCATGCACCGCTGGTTGCCGGTACTCCGGGAATGGAGCTGGCGGCTATCTCAAGCAGCGATGAAACCAAAGTCCACGCCGACTGGCCGGCCGTGCCGGTGGTGACGGAGCCAAAGCATCTCTTTAACGATCCGAATATTGACCTTATCGTCATTCCCACTCCTAACGACACCCACTTCCCGCTGGCGAAGGCGGCGCTGGAAGCGGGTAAACACGTTGTCGTGGATAAGCCTTTCACCGTGACGCTGTCACAGGCGCGCGAGCTGGACGCGCTGGCGCGCAGCCTGGGGCGGCTACTGTCAGTATTTCATAACCGGCGCTGGGACAGTGATTTTCTGACGGTAAAGGCGCTGCTGAACGAAGGCACGCTCGGAGAAATTGCTTATTTTGAGTCGCACTTCGATCGTTTTCGCCCGCAGGTGCGGGACCGCTGGCGCGAGCAGGCCGGACCGGGCAGCGGCATCTGGTATGATCTAGCGCCGCACCTTCTCGATCAGGCCGTTCATCTGTTTGGGCTTCCCGTGAGCATGACGGTCGATTTGGCTCAGCTCAGGCCGGGGGCGCAAACCACCGACTATTTCCACGCCATGTTAAGTTATCCGCAGCGCCGTATTGTGCTGCACGGAACGATGCTCGCGGCTGCGGAATCGGCCCGCTATATCGTTCACGGCGCGCGCGGCAGTTACGTGAAGTTCGGCCTGGATCCACAGGAGGAGCGTCTAAAAAATGGCGAACGCCTGCCGCAGGAGGACTGGGGCTACGACATGCGTGACGGCGTGGTGACGCGCGCGGAGGGAGAGGTGCTGGTGGAGGAGACGGTGCTGACGCTACCGGGAAACTATCCTGCCTATTATGCCGCTATCCGCGACGCGCTGAACGGTTCCGGGGAAAATCCGGTTCCGGCGAGTCAGGCAATACAGATTATGGAGCTGATCGAGCTGGGAATTGAATCTGCCAGACATCGCGCAACGCTCTGTCTGGCATAAGGACGTGCCGGGCAGGCCCCGTGCCGCCCGGCACTGGCGTTAACCGCGAGCCACTTTATCCTTAAGCGCCTGCTTCTCTTCAGGCGTAAGGAAGGCGATTTCCAGACCGTTGATCTGCGCCTGGCGGATCTGCTCCCGGCTCAGCCCGGCCTGCGGCGCGGCGATAGTGTATTCGTGAATGATATCCACGCCCTGGACCGCCGGATCGTCGGTGTTCAGTGAAGCCAGCACCCCGTGCTCGAGGAAGGTTTTCAGGGGATGGTGCGCCAGCGATGCCACTGTGCTGGTCTGAATGTTGGAGGTCAGGCAGGATTCGATCCCGATGCGCTGCTCGGCGAGAAAATCCATCAGGGCGCGATCTTCAACCGCTTTGACGCCGTGGCCGATACGTTCCGCACCCAGCTCACGAATGGCCTGCCAGATGCTTTCCGGCCCGGCGGCTTCACCCGCGTGAACGGTGATGTGCCAGCCTGCATCGCGCGCCCGGTTGAAATGGGACAGGAACAGGCTGCCCGGGAAGCCCAGCTCGTCACCGGCAAGATCGACGGCGGTAATCTGGTCGCGATGCGCCAGCAACGCTTCCAGCTCCTGGAGGCAGGCCGATTCACCGAAGGTACGGCTCATAATGCCGATCAGCCGCGCCTGAACGTCAAAGGTTTTACAGCCTTCACGCACGCCGTCAATTACCGCTTCAACGACGCCCGCCACGGGCAGGCCGTGGGTCATCGCCATATAGCCCGGCGAAAAACGCAGCTCGACATAGTGCAGGCCGTTACGTGCCGCATCTTCGATGTTTTCAAAGGCAACGCGGCGGCAGGCGTCCAGAGAGGCCAGCATCTTCACGCCCCAGTCGAGTTTGCTCAAAAAACTCACCAGATCCGGTTCGTTCGAGGTGACCTGAACGTGGGGGAGCAGGGTATCAAGCGTTTCGGCAGGAAGCGTGAGATTGAACTGGCGGCCAAGATCGAGAATGGTTTGGGCACGAATGTTGCCGTCAAGGTGGCGGTGAATATCTGTTAAAGGCAGGCGGGTATCAATCATGGTCGCACTCTTTGCTGGTTAAAGTGCGCCATATTATAAAAAAAAATCGAGGTAAAAAGCTATTTGCGCAAGGGAATATTCCGTTGCGCAAATAATTTACAGCAGGGTGTTAATGCCGGCGATCAGCCGCTGAACGCCCTGTTCGAGCTTGCTGCGCGGACAGCCGGCATTCAGACGGACGAAGCCTTTGCCCTCATCCCCGTAGGTATATCCCGGCATAATGGCCACTTTTTGCTGTTCGATCAGCACCTTTTGCAGTGCTTTATCATCGATACCTAGCGGGCGAAGATCGATCCAGGCCAGATAGGTTGCCTCGGGCGGCAGCCAGTTGAGCTGCGGGAAAGCGCGGTTTAGCTCGTGGGCAACGTAGCGCAGGTTTTCTTCAAGATAGGCCCGCAGCGCGTCCAGCCAGGGTTCGCCCTGCTGGTAAGCGGCGATGTGGGCGGTGAGGGCCAGCACGGAAGGGGAAGAGAGTCCGTCCCGGCCTTTTAGCGCACTCAGGTAGGCGTTACGGCTGTCGTTATCGGCAATCAGTCCGTAGGCTCCCGTCAGCGCCGGTATATTGAAGCTTTTGGAACCGGAGGTCAGCAGCGCCCATTTACCGCGCGCAACCGCGTTCCAGGGCGTATGGCGATGCGATCCCCAGACCATGTCCATATGAATTTCATCGCTGACTACCGCCACGTTATAGCGTTCGCACAGCGCCGCGATCCTGGTCAGCTCATCCCGCGTCCAGACTTTGCCGGTCGGGTTTTGCGGGCTGCACAGCAGCAGGATGGTGTTTTCAGGTTTTGCCAGCGCGGCTTCGAGCGCGGCCATGTTCCCGTCCCAGCCGCCCGGCGTCTTCTGCATTGGCACCGAAACCACGGTACGCTGGTTGCCTTCGATGGCCTTATAAAACGCATCGTAAGCCGGGGTATGAACCACTACGCCGTCCCCCGGCGAGGACCAGACGCGGATAAGTTCAGAAACCATATAGATGACAGACGGCCCGTACACAACGGTTTCCGGGTCAATCTCGCTGTTAAAGCGCTGGCGGAACCAGTGCGCCACGGCGGCCAGGAATTCATCATTCTTCCAGCGGCTGTACCCTAACACGCCGTGGTTCACGCGCTGGTGCAGCGCATCGAGGATGCAGGGCGCGGTGGCAAAATCCATATCAGAGATGGTGAAGGGCAGCAGATCGGCAGCGCCGAAGCGGTCGGCGACATAATCCCACTGGGTACACCAGGTGCCGTGTCGGTCCACGACGGTAGAAAAATCAAACATCACGGTGCTCCGTAAAATAAAACCCCCTCACAGCGAGGGGGCGAGGCATCAGGCTTCGACGGTTCGCATCAGGGTTGCCAGTTCATCCTTCACTGACTGAACCTGCGGGCCTATGACCACCTGCAAATTGTGTTGATTTAACTGTACCACGCCGATTGCCCGGTTAGCCTTCAGCGCGTTAGCATCGACTTTAGACATATCCGCCACCGACAGGCGCAGGCGGGTGATGCAGTTATCCAGCGAGGTGATGTTATCCGCACCGCCCAGCGCCGCCAGAATCGCCGGCGTGTTATAGCCGGATTTGCCGACGGTACCGGCCACCGCCTGCTCAACGCTGGTGGCGGTATCGGTATCGCGTCCAGGCGTTTTCAGGTTAAAGCGGGTGATGGCGAAGCGGAAGATCCCGTAGTACACCGCGAACCAGATCGCGGCCACAACCGGCACCAGATACCACTTGGTGGACAGGCCGTGCAGGATACCGAATACCACGAAGTCGATCACGTTGCCGTCGGTGTTGCCGATGGTCACACCCAGTACGGCCATTACGGTAAAGCCCAGGCCCGTCAGAACGGCATGGATGAGGTACAGCACCGGCGCTACGAACAGGAACAGGAACTCGATAGGCTCTGTCGTGCCGCCCACCACGCAGGCGATTACGCCGGAGATCAGCAGGCCCTTAATTTTATGACGATTCTCCGGACGGGCGCAGTGGTACATTGCCAGCGCGGCTCCCGGCAGGCCGCCGAGGAATGCGGGCATTTTACCCTGCGACAGGAAGCGGGTCGCGCTTTCAGAGAAGCCGTGGGTGGTCGGGCAGCTCAGCTGCGCCTGGAAGATGGTCAGCGCGCCGCTTACCGAATGGCCGCAGACGTCCATGGTGCCGCCGGCTTCGGTAAAGCGAATCAGGGCCACCAGAATATGCTGTAAGCCAAACGGCAGCAGCAGACGCTCGCCCGTACCGAAAATCATCGGGCCGAAATCACCCGCACCGTTAATGATCCGGCCAATCCCGGCGATCCCCATGGCAAACACTGGCCAAATCAGCGGGATGATCAGGCCAAACAGGCCCATTACAACCAGCGTAATGATGGGTACAAAGCGGGTGCCGCCGAAGAAGGCCAGCGCGTCGGGCAGGCGGATGTTGTGAAAGCGCTCGTGCAGCATCCAGATAATCACGCCGGCGATCACCGCCCCGAGGATCCCGGTATCGATGGACTGAATGCCAATCACGCTCTGAATGTTATTGGCTTTCAGCACCGCCGCGTCGGTCGTCGGCAGGATCCCCTTCGCGGTGAGCCAGAAGTTGACCGCGAGGTTCATCACCGCATAGCCAACGAAGCCCGCGAACGCCGCCACGCCTTTGTTCTCGCGCGCCAGCCCCAGAGGAATAGCAATACAGAACATCACCGGCAGGAAGCTGAAGGCGAAGGAGCCAACCTTGCTCATCCAGATGAAGATCGCCTGAAGCACCGGATTACCGAGGAAGGGAATCAGGGTAATCACGTCGTGGCTGCTTAACGAACTGCCGATCCCCAGCATGATCCCGCAAAAAGAGAGAAGCGCCACGGGCAACATAAAGGTTTTACCCAGTTGCTGGAAAAACTCCCACAGCGATATTTTTTGTGCTGCTTTCGCCGTCATAAAACGACTCCTTAAATAGTGGAACGTTATTTACCTGCCTCAATGGAGCGAGAAGATAAAACGTTTTATCAAACTTTAGTGCGCGCTGAATCACATTCCCGGGCTTTCACTGGTAGTATAAATAGAACATATTGATAAAACGTTTTAGCGATCTCACTATCAGGGAGTCACGCCACCACATGGCTGTAGCGAAAAAGATCACCATTAACGATGTCGCGCTGGCGGCGGGGGTTTCCGTCAGCACCGTTTCGCTGGTGCTGAGCGGGAAGGGGCGCATCTCTCCCGCCACCGGCCAGCGCGTCAACGAGGCCGTTGAGCAACTGGGCTTTGTGCGTAATCGCCAGGCGTCGGCGCTGCGCGGCGGACAGAGCGGGGTGATAGGGCTGATCGTTCGCGACCTGACGTCGCCGTTTTACGCCGAGCTGACCGCCGGGCTTACCGAAGCGCTCGAAGCGCAGGGGCGAATGGTCTTTCTCCTTCACGGTGGCCGGGAAGCGGAGCAGCTACTGTCCCGGCTGGACATGCTGCTGACGCAGGGGGTAGACGGCGTGATCGTCGCCGGGGCCTCCGGGGTGGGCAGCGAGCTGTGCGAGCGCGCCGCGCAGAAAGGCGTGCCGCTGGTGTTTGCCTCGCGCGCCAGCTATCTCGACGAAGCCGATACGCTTCGCCCGGATAATATGCAGGCCGCGCAAATGCTGACCGAGCATCTTATTCATCGCGGACATCAGCGCATCGCCTGGCTCGGCGGCAAAAGTTCGTCCCTGACGCGCGCCGAACGCGTAGGCGGATACTGCTCAACGCTTATCAAATACGGGCTTCCGTTCCACAGCGAATGGGTGGTGGAGTGCGAGTCCAGCCAGAAGAAGGCGGCGGAAGCGATCGCTACGTTGCTGCGCAGCAGCCCGACCATCAGCGCCGTCATTTGCTACAACGACGTGATTGCCATGGGGGCATGGTTTGGCTTAATTCGTGCCGGCCGCCAGAGCGGCGAGGGCGGGGTTGAAACGTTCTTCGGCCATCAGGTGGCGCTGGGGGCGTTTGCCGACGTCGGGGAAAATGCGCTGGACGATCTTCCCATCGTCTGGGCGACGACCCCGGCCCGGGAGATGGGTTACACCCTGGCGGACAGGATCATGCAGCGGATTGAAAAGTCGGACGTGCAGGCCGGGCACCAGATTGTGGCGGCGCGGTTAGTGACGGTGAAGTGACTCCTGCCGCTTACGTCAGTGGATCCTGCGCCAGCCGCGCCTCCAGGGCTTCCACAAACGTTCTTACCTTAGCGGGGATCAGCCGGGACGTCGGGTAGACTGCCCACACGGCCAGCGCTTCCGGCCGCGCGTCCTTAAGGACGATCCGCTCAAGCTGGCCCGTGGCAAACGCGGGTTCAACATACCAGCGGGACAAATTCGCAATCCCCATTCCCCCCAGACACGCTTCAAAGATGGCCTCTATAGAGTTAGCCGAAAAACGTCCCGACACTTTTTGCCGGTGGCGGATATCGCCCTGCTCGAATGACCAGTGCATTGTGTCTGAAGCGGTCAGGCAGCTGTGTTCAGCAAGATCGCCAAGCGTTTCAGGATAGCCGTTCGCCGCCAGGTACTCCGCGCTGGCGCACAGGTCGCGGGGGTTATCGCAGAGCCGGTGGGCCACCAGGCGGTTATCCCTCAGCGGCGCGATACGTAAGGCCACGTCCAGCCCATGGCTGACAATATCGATTTGTTCGTCAGTAGCCAGCAAATCGACCTGGAGGGCGGGGTGCTGTCGCATAAAGCCGGGGAGCATCGGGGCGATGATTTTGCGTCCAAACGCCGCAGAGGCGGTGATGCGAAGATGTCCGGCAAGGTGAGACCCATCGGGAAACAGATCCGCCAGCGCGTTGGTTTTATCCTCCAGCAGGGCATGCGCGTGGGGCAAAAACACCTCGCCATCGCCGGTGGGCGAGAGGGAGCGCGTGGTGCGGTGAACCAGACGCACCCCCAGCTCCGCTTCAAGGGCATTCAGCGCGCGGGAAGCCGCCATGGCGCTCATTGACAGCCGACGGGCGGCACCGGCCAGGCTGCCTGCCCTGACTGCTTCAATAAATACTTCAACGTCTTCCAGCTTCATTATATCGACTCTCGTTATACTGGCGTATCAAATCATACATCTACACTATTAATCGTTATAGCGCCATAGTCATTTCACGTCCTGATAAACGCTACATACGGAGTGAAAATGAAAAAGATAACAACGGCGCTGGCGCTCAGCGGTTTGATTTTTGTTGGTTCAGCGTGGGCGGATGCGCCTGCACAGATTCGCCAGCAGGTTCCGGGCTATTACCGTCTGGCAGTGGGGCACTATGAGGTCACGGCGCTGTTCGATGGCTACAACGATCTTTCGCCATCACTGTTGAAGGGGCTATCCGCGAATAATATTCGCACGCTGCTGGCGCAGCGCCGCATCGATGCCGAACGTATGCCGACGTCGTTTAACGCGTTTCTGATCAACACCGGTAAGCATCTGATTATGATTGACAGCGGGGCGGGCCATTGCGTGCCGCAGACCGCAGGCCAGCTGATCCCGAATATGGAGGCTTCCGGCTATCGCCCCGAGCAGGTAGACGCCATTTTCCTCACCCACCTCCATCTCGATCACGTCTGCGGTCTGAGCGATGCCGCAGGGAAGGCGCTTTTCCCTAACGCTACGGTTTACGTCCCACAGGGTGAGGCTGACTACTGGCTCGATCCCGCTAAAGAGGCGAGCGCGCCTGCGAATGCAAAAGAATATTTCGCCATCGCGCAAAAAGCGTTGTCGTCTTATAGCGCCTCGGGGCGCCTTAAAACCTTCGTTCCGCCCGCGTCGCCGATCCCGGAGGTGCAAACCGCCTATGCGCCGGCCATACGCCGGGCAGCACCGTTTATCGTTTTACGTCTGAAGGGCAGGCGATCGACGTTATTGGCGATCTCATCCACGCCCCGGCGATCCAGTTTCCCCACCCCGACGTCTCGATTCGCTTTGATGTTGACGCGAAGAAAGCCGTCGCGTCCCGCACGCAGGAATTTAACGCCCTGGCAAAAAGCGGCGAATGGGTCGCTGCTGCGCACCTGCCTTTTCCTGGCGTGGGCCATATTACTGACAGCGGTCAGGGCTTCAGCTGGAGCCCCGCCACCTATGGTCCCCTATCAGCGCGCCGCGCACGTGCCGCTGCTGAAATAAGAGGTTAAACGCATGAAAAGTTACACCGTAACAGCTAACGGCATCCGCCAGTTTGTGGTTGAGGAAGGCGAAGGCGCGCCGGTGATCCTCCTGCACGGTTTTCCCGAAACGCATTACGCCTGGCGCTACCAGATGCCGGTGTTGTCCAGGCACTATCGCGTAATTGCACCCGATCTGCGCGGTTACGGGGAGACGGACAAACCCGCTTCGGGCTACGACAAACGCAATATGGCCCGGGATA
>CATOUR010000711.1:0-28550 GCA_951848785.1 Callosobruchus maculatus | reverse complement strand
CTGGGACATGTTCACCATGATGCCGCCAGGCGGCAGCGCGCGCGGGGTGAAGCGCTGGCGGAGATGAGCGTCCTGCAACATCAGATCCTGACCGATAAAAAAGTTGGGCGAATGGCTGTCCGCGGCGGCAGAAGAAGATCTGAACGACGTTGAGCAGGCCAACCTGCGTGAAATGACGCGTCACTACCAGCAGGCGACGCTGCTGCCGGAATCGCTGGTGGAGGCCAAATCGCTGGCAGGCAGCAGGTGCGAGCACGCCTGGCGCACCCAGCGTCCGGCCAACGACTGGCAGGGCTTCTCTGCCAACCTGAAGGAGGTGGTGAAACTCAGTCGTGAAGAAGCCCGCCTGCGTGCCGATGCCAAAGGCTGCACGCCTTACGACGCGCTGCTGGATATTTTTGAGCCGGACATGACCAGCGCCCGCCTGGACGTGCTGTTTGGCGACATGAAGTCGTGGCTGCCGGATCTGCTGGCAAAGGTGGTGGAAAAGCAGGCCCAGCATTCGTTCGTTCCGCCACAGAGCCCCTTCCCGACCGCAACCCAGCGCGAGCTGGGTCTGGAAGCAATGAAAATGCTTGGCTTCGATTTTAACGGCGGTCGTCTGGACGTCAGCGCCCATCCGTTCTGCGGCGGCGTGCCGGAGGACGTGCGAATCACCACGCGTTATGATGAAGATGAGCTGCTCAGCGCGCTTTTTGGGTGATCCACGAAACGGGACATGCCCGCTACGAGCAAAACCTTCCCCGGGCATGGGCCGGTCAGCCCGTTGCGCTGGCGCGCTCTACGGCGATACACGAATCCCAGAGCCTGTTTTTCGAGATGCAGCTTGGCCGCAGCGATGCGTTCCTGAAGCATCTGCTTCCGGCGGTGCATGCCCGCTTTGGCAGCCAGGCGGCATTCAGCGAAGAGAACTTCATTGCCTGGAACCAGCGCGTGAAGCCGGGATACATTCGCGTTGACGCGGATGAAGTCAGCTACCCGGCGCATGTGGTGCTGCGCTACGAGATTGAGCGCGCGCTGATCAACGGCGAAATCGAGGTCGATGATATCCCCGCCCTGTGGGATGAAAAAATGCAGGCCTGGCTTGGGCTGTCCACCAAAGACAACTACCGCAACGGCTGCATGCAGGATATCCACTGGACCGACGGCGGTTTTGGCTACTTCCCGTCCTATACGCTGGGGGCAATGTATGCGGCACAGCTGTTCCATGCCGCGAAAACCGCGCTGCCAGGGTTGCAGGACTCCATTGCCGGCGGCGATTTCACGGCGCTCTTTGAGTGGCTGCGTCAGAACAATCTGGCAAGCACGGCAGCCGCTTCAGCACCTCGCAGTTAATTATCCAGGCGACGGGGGAAGATCTGAACAGTCGATACTTCCGCGAACATCTGACTTCCCGCTACCTGTAATCGACCGCGCCGGGGTTAAACCCCGGCGTGTACATACGGTTACACGCCGATACCAATCACTCACGGAAACCCCGAATTTACAGGGATATAGTTATTTCAACGGCCCCGCAGTGGGGTTAACTGAAAAACCAAATTCGAGGGTATGAAAATGAAAAAAGTATTAGCTCTGGTTGTTGCCGCTGCTATGGGTCTGTCTTCTGCTGCATTCGCGGCGGAAACTACCGCCACCGCAGCGCCTGCGGCAGCCACCGCCGCTCCGGCCAAAGCGGTTCACCATAAAAAACACCACAAAGCAGCAAAACCTGCGGCAGAACAGAAGGCTCAGGCGGCGAAAAAGCACCACAAAAAGGCAACTAAACCTGCGGTAGAGCAGAAAGCCCAGGCCGCTAAAAAGCATCACAAGAAAGCGGCAAAACACGAAGCGGCTAAACCTGCTGCACAGCCGGCAGCGTAAGGTACAGGCTTAACCGTGCCCTTCGGGGCACGCTGGCAAACGGCGCTGAACGGGAAACAGGTCAGCGCCGTTTTTTTTATCCGGAGGGCGTATGCTGCGGCGCTATCGGTTTGAGTTCATTCTTATCCTGCTAATTTTATGCGCGCTCGTTGCCAGCCGTTTTTTATCTTTCCTGAATGTAGCACGCTGATTTTACTCCCACTTTCCCGCTGTCCCGTCTATAGTATTTTCATAGGGTTCACTTTTAATAATCATAATTACCCCACCAGAGTGTGATATGCGTAAATCTGTTGTGCTGTTACTGGGAACGTTTAGCCTCTTTGCGGGCTTTTCACATGCGGATGATGGCGACGCCATTAGCGCTAAAGAGGTTAAGACGCTGTTTTTTGGTCATGACGACCGCACGCGTGTCACCGATCCTACCGACTCCCCCTGGGATACCATCGGGCAGCTGGAAACCGCCAGCGGCAATTTATGTACAGCAACGCTCATTACGCCACACCTGGCGCTGACGGCGGGACACTGCCTGTTAATGCCGCCCGAGGGCAAGCCGGACAAGGCGATCGCCCTGCGCTTTGTGTCGCAAAAAGGGATATGGCGTTATGAAATTCACGGTATCGAGGGCCGGGTGGATTCCGTCACTCGGTAAACGGTTAAAAGCGGACGGTGACGGCTGGATTGTGCCGCCGGGCGCGGCATCCTGGGATTTCGGCCTCATTGCCTTACGCTATCCGCCGTCCGGGATCGCCCCGCTGCGCTTTTTGATGGCGACAAAGCCGCACTTACTGAAGCCCTGAAGGCCGCCGATCGAAAGTGACGCAGGCAGGCTATCCTGTCGATCACCTCGATTCGCTGTACACCCATACCGACTGCGTGGTAACGGGCTGGGCGCAAAGCAGCGTGCTGTCGCATCAGTGCGATACGCTGCCGGGTGACAGCGGATCGCCGCTGATGCTAAAAACCGACAAGGGCTGGCAGCTGATTGGCGTTCAAAGCTCGGCGCCGGCAGCGAAAGATCGCTGGCGGGCCGATAACCGGGCGCTCTCAGTGACCGGATTCCGCGACAGGCTGGAGGCGCTGGCGCAGCAGTAGATTGCTCAGGCGAGCTTAATCATGATCATGCCTGCGAGCAGCAGTACCAGCCCTATCCAGCCTTTATTGTTTAAACGCTGGCCAAACATAATCCAGCCTGCTGCCAGGGTGGCGGCGATACCAAAGCCGCCCCACAGCGCATAGGCGACGGAAAGATCGATGCCTTTTACCGCCTGTGACAGGGCGCTGAATGCCCCCAGTACCGCGGCAATCGATAACAGGCCGTAGGCTTTACGACGGAAACCGTCAGAAAACTTCAGAAAGACGTTAGCCATTATTTCCAGAACGATCGCGAACCCCAGCCAGGCCCGCGTGGATCCATTCAAACTGCTGCATGGGTCTGCTCCTTCTGCTGTTTAGCCGGCTTGCGGGTACCCGATTTAATCAGCACGATACCTGCTACCAGGGTCGTCAGACCGGCAATTTTCATCGTCGTCAGGGTTTCGTCAAATAACAGCACGCTGAACAGCGTAATCAGCAAAATACCGATACCTTCCCACAATGCGTAGGCCACGCCCAGCGCGATTTTTTTAACCGCGAAGGAGAGGAAAATATAGGAAAGCGTAATCATCACCAGCATCAAAATAAAACCGGTGCTGCCGTCACTGACGCTCGCCCATTTCATCGACAAGGTGCCGGTAATTTCAGCGACGATAGCCAGAGCTAATAAAATCCAGTAAAACATGTTTTTCTCCTGCTTGAGAATATAATCCATCGAGGCTCGCTGCGGGCAGCAAACCAAAAAAATAGGGAATTAAATCAGATAGCTAAGCGCATAGCGCCAGCTCAGGCAGAAGACGTGACTATAGCGCGGAACGCCAGTGTTGCTCACCGGAAAGAAGGCAGAGGGAGGTAGAAAACAGAGCAGAGTTGTTAGAAAAATACGTCCTGAACAAATTGTCCATAAAATTACAATTATCCGCGGTCTTGCTTCTCGTCTTTGCGGATGAAAATTGTCCTCAGTAGTTGAACACGCCTGATTTGTATCATAAGCCAGGAAATTACTCAAAGTCTTTTCACTTCTTTACCCACTCCGTTTGATTTTGGTTAGTTTATTGCAACCGCTTTACCCTCTATTATTAATAAAAACTTTTTGGGAACGTTCATGGCTAAACCCATTATTACCCTCAACGGGCTAAAGATCGTCATCATGCTGGGCATGCTGACGATCGTTTTAACCGGGGTCCGCTTCGCGGCCGATATCATCGTGCCCTTTATCCTGGCGCTGTTTATCGCGGTGATCCTCAACCCGCTGGTGCAGCGGATGGTGCGGCTGCGCATTCCTCGCGTGCTGGCGATAAGCCTGCTTATCAGCATTATTATCGTTGCGATGGTTTTGCTGGTGGCCTATCTGGGAACGTCCCTGAACGAGCTGGCGCGAACGTTGCCGAAGTATCGCTCCTCGCTGGCGATCCCGCTGCTGCAAATTGAGCCCTGGCTGCAGCGGGCAGGCATCGAAGTTTCTGTTGAGGAACTGCTTAAGTACATCGATCCGAATGCCGCCATGACGATTGTGACCAGCCTGCTGGCGCAGCTGTCTAACGCGATGACCTCCATTTTCCTGCTGTTCCTGACGGTAGTATTTATGCTGCTTGAAGTCCCGCAGCTGCCCGCAAAGCTTCAGCACCTTATGGTTCGTCCGGTTGAAGGAATGGGCGCCATTCAGCGCGCGCTCGACAGCGTCTCACGCTATCTGGTGCTGAAAACGGCCATCAGCCTGGTGACGGGGATCGTGGTCTGGGGGATGCTCGTCGCGCTGGACGTGCGTTTTGCCTTCGTCTGGGGGCTGCTGGCCTTTGCGCTTAACTACATCCCCAACATCGGCTCCGTGCTGGCGGCGATCCCCCCTATCCTTCAGACTCTGGTTTTTAGCGGATTATACGACGCGCTGATCCTGCTGGCGGGCTATCTGGTGATTAACCTCGTCTTCGGGAACATTCTTGAGCCACGAATGATGGGACGCGGGCTGGGGCTTTCCACCCTCGTTGTTTTCCTGTCCCTGATATTCTGGGGCTGGCTGCTCGGGCCTGTCGGCATGCTGCTCTCCGTTCCGCTGACCATTATCGTCAAAATTGGCCTTGAGCAGACGGCTGGTGGGCAAAGTATCGCGGTTCTGCTGAGCGATATGAGCCACAGGGCCGATTAATCCTCCATCGACAGCACGGGCTTGCCCGCTCTTCCCGCTTCGCGATAGTAACCCAGTGCCCTCTGCCATTCCGGCAGAGGGTAAAGGGCGACATCGCTGCACCGGCTGGCGCGCAGTTCAGGCCAGATACGCTGAAACTCCGCCTGCCACGCCCCTGCGCTGAGGCTGTCCAGATAGTTGCGGATATGAAACCAGGCCACGCGCGGCAACGCCCGCTGCTGCCGGAAGGTCTGCCCGGAGAGCAGCCCGTAGCAGACAAACGTCCCCCTTTCAGGCATCACGCTCAGAATCGTCTCCGCCAGGCTACCGCCCGTGGCGTCGTACACCACGTCCGCCCGAGAGGCTGCGGCGCTGACCGCCTCCCGGTCGTGCTGTGCGATCGGGACGATCCCCATATCAGCCAGGCGCCCGGCATGTACCGCTGAACGATGGATGCCGTAAACGGCTTCTGCCCCCGCCCGGCGCGCCCACTGGCCAAGAAGGATGGCGCAGTCCGAGCCGGCGGCGGTGAGCAGCACCGTTTTCCCCGCTCGCAGGATAGCGGTCCAGCATCATCTGCGCGGCAAGCGGGTTGATATAGGCGCGCGCGGCAAGCAGCGAGTCGACGTCGTCCGAAACGGGAACGGCATATTCTGCCGGGCAGTCGACGTAGCGCTGCCAGGTTCCCTGCCCGCGCAGCGGCAGCACCCGCTTACCGAGCAGCGCCGCGTAAGCCGCGGGCGCTTCAGCCACTACGCCGACGCCTTCATAGCCGGCGACCGCAGGCAGCGGCGTGCGGTGGCGATACGCTCCGGTAACGGGGATGAGATCGGAGGCGTTGACCGGAGCAAAAAGCATGCGCACCCGGAGATCTCCCGGCTTTAGCGCACAGAGCGCGGCGGATTCTGCCTGAAGTACCGATTCAGGCTCGCCAAAACGGCGATACCAGAGAGACAGGTTATGCATTGCCGTCCCGCCAGCCCATTTCAGGAGCGACGTGCTTCAGGATGGACTCAATAACGTGCGCGTTGTACTCCACGCCGAGCTGATTTGGCACGGTGAGCAATAGCGTATCCGCTTCCGCGATCGCTTCATCCTGCTTCAGCTGTTCAATCAGCCTGTCTGGCTCCGCGGCGTAGCTGCGGCCAAAGATTGCCCGCGTTTTTTCATCCAGATAGCCCACGCTGTCGCTCTCATTGCGGCCTGAACCGAAATACATCCGGTCGCGATCGTCCATCAGAGCAAAAATGCTGCGGCTGACCGAAACGCGTGGCTGTCGCGCGTGCCCCGCATCAGCCCAGGCCTGCCGGTAGGCGCGGATCTGTTTTGCCTGCTGGATGTGGAACGGCTCGCCGGTTTCATCGTCTTTCAGCGTTGAGCTTTGCAGATTCATCCCCAGCTTTGCCGCCCATACTGCTGTTGCATTTGAGCCCGCGCCCCACCAGATACGTTCACGCAGGCCGTCCGAGTGCGGCTCGAGTCGCAGCAGCCCCGGCGGATTCGGAAACATCGGCTGTGGATTCGGTTTTGCAAACCCATCACCGCGCAGGACGTCAAGCAGCACCTCCGTGTGGCGGCGCGCCATATCGGATTCGTTTTCGCCATCCTGCGGCACATAGCCAAAATGCCGCCAGCCGTCAATCACCTGCTCCGGGGAGCCGCGGCTGATGCCAAGCTGTAGCCGTCCGCCAGAAATCAGATCGGCCGCACCGGCATCCTCCGCCATATACAGCGGATTTTCATAGCGCATGTCGATCACGCCCGTACCGATTTCGATACGCCTGGTTTTTGCGCCTATCGCAGCCAGCAGCGGGAACGGGGAGCCGAGCTGGCGGGCAAAGTGATGCACCCTGAAATACGCCCCGTCCGCCCCCAGCTCCTCGGCAGCAACCGCCAGGTCGATAGACTGCAGCAGCGCGTCTGCCGCGCTTCGCGTGGCGGACTGGGAGGACGGCGTCCAGTGGCCAAACGACAAAAATCCGATCTTTTTCATAATGACGTATCCTGATGAAGCATTGCGTAATCCCTACTTTACGCATACACGGATGAGAATAAATGGTGATTATTTAACGGAATGGTTCAAATAAACTGACTAAAGCCATCAGACCTGAACCTATAATACACTGGTTATCTGCTTGATTTAGCGTTATTACTGAAAGCTAATCCCTGCCATGCGGACCATCTAATGAAAAGACGCTATATCGTTGCAGATGTTTTTACAGATACCCCTTTCCTCGGTAACCCGGTCGCCGTTGTCCTCGATGCTGAAGGTATGAGCGCTGAACAGATGCAGCAGGTTGCCGTTGAATTTGGCTACAGCGAAACGACATTTGTGCTGCCGCCAGAAAACGACTCTTGTACGGCGCGCGTGCGGATATTTACCCCTTCCCGCGAGATCCCTTTTGCCGGACACCCCAACGTTGGAACTGCCTACGTGCTGGGACGCAACGCTATGCTGAACGGAAAAACGTTGCCCGACACGTTGCACTTCGAAGAGATAGCAGGGCGGGTGCCGGTGCGGCTATTAACAGAGAACAACGTGGTGACGGGCGCAGAACTGTTAGTGCCCGAAGCGCTCACCTGCCGCTCTGAAGTCAGTGCAGAAAACGTCGCTGCCTGCCTCTCATTAAGTCCGGATGATATTCGCACGAAGGTGCATAAACCCGTCGTTGCGTCGGTGGGTCTGCCTTTTTTGATCGCGGAACTGACCACCCGCGATGCGCTTCGTCGGTGCGTTCCTAATTTACAGGGCTTTCGCGCCATTCTGCCGCTTGACGGCGCGGTCTCTGTCTACGCATACACGCTGGATAAGGCTTCGGATGAGAACTTTGATCTACAGGCGCGTATGTTTACTCCCCGTATGACGGAAGATCCCGCAACAGGCAGCGCAACCGCAGCAGCCACGGCATTACTGGCATTGCATTGTGACAAAACAACGCTTTCACTGAAGGTCAGCCAGGGCGTTGATATGGGACGAGCAAGCGTACTGTTTGCGGAATACGATGCTTCATCAGGAGAGGCAGTTGTTCGAGTAGGCGGGAAATGTGTCATTACGTTTGAAGGCACTTTTACGCTCTGACGCCGGGACGAATTCCCCTTCCTTTCCCTTATGGGCTATATTGGCACGATATTTTTCTTACAGGTACTTCAGCAATGGCTCTTATCCCCAAAAACTACGCACGGCTGGAAAGCGGCTACCGTGAAAAAGCGCTAAAAATTTACCCATGGGTTTGCGGACGCTGCTCGCGCGAGTTTGTTTATTCGAATCTTCGTGAACTTACGGTTCACCATATCGACCACGATCACACCAACAACCCGGAAGACGGCAGTAACTGGGAGCTGCTGTGTCTGTTTTGCCACGATCACGAGCACTCGAAGTACACCGAGGCGGACCAGTATGGCACCACCGTTGTCGCGGGTGAGGATGCGCAAAAAGACGTGGGCGTCGCCACGTTTAACCCCTTCGCCGATTTAAAAGCGATGATGAACAAGAAGAAATAATATCGACGGCTTCACTGCCCATACCTGCCGTATGGGCAGTCAGAAAAAGAAAGGTGATGTATTCCAGTCACAGGTTGAACAAGGAGACGGCCTTAATATCGGCTTCAGGATTCACGCGTTTTACAGTCTCTAAAAAAGCAGCGAAGTTTTGATTAAACACCGTCAGATTATTATAAAACTGCACCTGTTTTTCACCGGCTCCCTCTAGATAGCTCACAGACCAGAGCCGCCTGTTATTTACCACTATCGAGCCCGGCTTAATTTTTACGATAGCCGTCAGCTCAATTTTACGGGCATCTCCCTTTATAACCTCGTATAAATACTGCTCATCATAAAAGTAGGTTTTACCTGACGATCCGCCAAACCAGAAAGGATGGGTAGAGATTTTTTTCAATCCCCGACTGTCGGCAACGATACGCTTTGGATGCCGAATACGCCTGACGAAAAAGCGCATCAGCATAATCAGTGCCGCAAAAGACAGCACCACGAAAAGTAAGTTAATGCTCTCCCGCATATTTCGTTACCTGCCACGCATAATGCTAAGTGGCGGAGTATAGCGTAGGCCGGTAGCCTAGGGAACATATGCGCTGCAATGGCGCATGGAATCGGAAATGCTTTCGCCCCGGCACGCAACGCGATGTGCCGATCTCCCTACTGTTAAGTGATATTAATAATTGCTGCCAGGTTGTAAATTTCTCCTTGCCGGACGGGACAAATAGGTTATCGTGCCGGGCAACTTTCCTAGCAATAACACAGTGGGATGCGCTATGGCGATTTTTGATGGTCACAACGACCTGTTGCTTAATCTTTGGCTTCACCATCGCCAGGATCCGGTTACGGCCTTCTTTTCGGGCATCGGGAACGGACATCTCGATTATCCGCGCATGCAGCAGGGCGGATTTTCCGGCGGGCTGTTTGCTCTCTTCGTGCCGCCGCAGGCGTATATCGCCCGCATGGCGCCGCAGCACGCCGACGAGCCGTGGCAGCCGGTCGACATTCTCTGGCAGCAGCTGGCGATCCTTAAGCAGATCGTCGCGCAATCTGCTGGCCGCGCGCGACTGTGCCTGAGCGCGGCGGATATTGAACGCTGCCGTCAGGACAAGGTGCTGGCGATGGTGGCGCATATTGAGGGCGCGGGCGGTTTCGACAGTGACGGAGACGACCTGCATGCTTTTTATGCCGCCGGCGTGCGCAGTATTGGTCCATTCTGGAATATTGCTAACCGCTTTGGCACCGGCGTAAACGGCGCCTTTCCCGGCAGCCCGGACAGCGGTCCTGGACTCACCCCGGAAGGTATCGCCTTCATCAGGCAGGCTAACGCCCTGAACATGCTGATTGACGTCTCGCATATGAATGAAAAGGCGTTCTGGGATACCGCCCGCCATTCCTCGGCGCCGCTGGTCGCCACCCACTCCAACGCCCACACGCTGTGCCCGCAGCCGCGTAATTTAACCGATCGGCAGCTGCTGGCTATCCGCAACAGCGGCGGCGTGGTGGGCGTAAACTTCGGCAATGCCTTTCTGCGCGCCGACGGTAAACGCGATAGCGACACCCCGCTGAGCGCTATTATCCGCCATATCGACTATCTTATTAACATCATGGGTGACGATTGCGTCGCGCTGGGATCGGACTTTGACGGCATTACGCTGCCTGATGAGTTAGGCGACGTGAGTGGTTTACCGCGGCTAATCAGCGCGTTGCGCGATAGCGGCTATGATCAATTAATGCTGGATAAGCTGCTGTGGGGTAACTGGCAAAAGGTATTAAAAAATGTTTGGCAACAATAGGTTGTATTGTAAACATTAAGTTAATTCCTTACATTTTGCGGGTTGAGCTTTACCCCTCTGTAGCGCATTATTTGATGGCTATCACAAAACCGGCACAAACGATGGTGTTAGTGCCGTATTTTTATAGAGGAAAAAACGATGTGGAAGAAACCTGCTTTTATTGATTTACGTCTTGGCCTGGAAGTGACGCTGTACATTTCCAACCGCTAATCGCTCTGCCCGCCATCCGTGCGGGCATTTTCGTTTGACTACCTGGTCCATCTCCATGTTTATTAAAGTCCTCGGCTCCGCCGCCGGCGGCGGTTTCCCCCAGTGGAACTGTAACTGCGCCAACTGTCAGGGTTTACGCAACGGCACCATCCAGGCTACCCCCCGCACCCAGTCGTCCATCATCGTCAGCGATAACGGCAAAGAGTGGGTGCTGTGTAACGCCTCCCCCGATATCGCCCAGCAGATCGCGCATACGCCGGAACTGAATAAGAAAGACGTTCTGCGCGGGACGCATATCGGCGGCATTATCCTTACCGATAGCCAGATTGACCACACCACCGGGCTGCTCAGCCTGCGCGAGGGATGCCCGCATCACGTATGGTGTACGCCGGAGGTGCATGAGGATCTCTCCAGCGGTTTCCCGATTTTTACCATGCTTAAGCACTGGAACGGCGGCCTGATTCATCATCCCATTGCCCCGCTCAGCCCGTTTAGCGTGGAAGCCTGTCCGGACCTGGAGTTTACCGCTGTCCCCATTGCCAGTAACGCGCCGCCCTATTCCCCGTGGCGCGACCGCCCGCTGCCGGGCCATAACGTGGCGCTGTTTATCAAAAACCGCCGTAACGGCCAGACGCTGTTCTACGCCCCGGGACTCGGCGAACCCGACGATGCCATCCTGCCGTGGCTTAACAAGGCGGACTGTCTGCTGATTGACGGCACCGTCTGGCAGGACGATGAGCTTCAGGCCGCCGGCGTCGGGCGCAATACCGGTCGCGACATGGGCCACCTGGCGCTCGGGGATGAACACGGCATGATGGCGCTGCTGGCCTCCCTGCCGGCCAGGCGCAAAATTCTGATTCACATTAATAACACCAACCCGATCCTTAACGAGCAATCGCCGCAGCGTCACGCCCTTGCAGAGCAGGGAATAGAGGTGAGCTGGGACGGGATGAACATTACGCTTCAGGACTAACTATGCACATTCGCGAAACGCTGTCGCCGCAAGAGTTTGAACACGCCCTGCGGGCGAAAGGCGCCTACTATCATATTCACCATCCTTACCATATCGCGATGCACAACGGCGAGGCCAGCCGCGAGCAGATCCAGGGCTGGGTGGCGAACCGCTTTTACTACCAGACCACCATTCCGCTGAAAGACGCGGCAATCATGGCAAACTGCCCCGATCCGAACACGCGCCGCAAGTGGGTGCAGCGGATCCTCGACCATGACGGCAGCAACGGCCATGACGGCGGTATCGAAGCCTGGCTTCAGCTGGGCGAAGCCGTAGGGCTTAGCCGCGACGACTTAATCAGCGAACGCCACGTGCTGCCCGGCGTCCGTTTCGCCGTTGACGCTTACGTTAACTTCGCCCGCCGCGCCTGCTGGCAGGAGGCGGCCTGCAGCTCGCTGACCGAGCTGTTTGCCCCGCAAATTCACCAGTCGCGTCTCGACAGCTGGCCGCAACACTATCCGTGGATCAAAGAGGAAGGCTATTCTTATTTCCGCAGCCGCCTCAGCCAGGCCCGCCGCGACGTTGAGCATGGTCTGGAACTGGCGAAGACCTACTGCGATAGCGCAGAAAAGCAGAATCGGATGCTGGAGATCCTGCAGTTCAAGCTCGATATCCTGTGGACGATGCTCGACGCGATGACCATGGCCTACGCGCTGAAGCGCCCTCCCTATCACACGGTCACCGACAAAGCGGCCTGGCACACAACCCGACTGGTATAAGCATGAAAAAGAACGCAATCGTCGCCTTTCGTCGTGGCTATCGCCTGCAGTGGGAAGCCGCTCAGGACAGCCATGTGATCCTCTATCCGGAAGGGATGGCTAAACTTAATGAAACCGCGGCCGCGATCCTCGAACTGGTTGACGGCCAGCGCGATGCGGCAGCGATTATTGCCGAACTCAACGAGCGGTTCCCGGAAGCCGGCGGCGTCGATGACGACGTCGTTGAATTCCTGCAAATTGCTTACCAACAGAAGTGGATAATTTTCCGTGAGCCAGAATAAAACCGCCGTCAATCCACCGCTGTGGCTGCTGGCGGAGCTGACCTACCGCTGCCCGCTACAGTGCCCCTACTGCTCTAACCCGCTGGATTTTGCCCGGCAGGATCGGGAGCTCACCACCGAACAGTGGATCGACGTTTTCCGCCAGGCGCGGGCAATAGGCAGCGTGCAGATGGGCTTCTCCGGCGGCGAACCGCTCACGCGTAAAGACCTGCCTGAGCTGATTCGCGCCGCCCGCGATCTGGGTTTTTATACCAACCTGATTACCTCGGGAATTGGCCTGACGGAAAGCAAGCTTGACGCGTTCAGCGAGGCCGGTCTCGATCATATCCAGATAAGCTTCCAGGCCAGCGATGAGGTGCTCAACGCCGCGCTGGCAGGGAATAAAAAAGCCTTTCAGCAGAAGCTGGCGATGGCCAAAGCGGTTAAGGCGCGCGATTACCCGATGGTGCTCAACTTCGTCCTGCACCGGCATAACATCGATCAGATCGATAAAATCATCGAGCTGTGCATCGAACTGGACGCCGACGACGTTGAGCTTGCGACCTGCCAGTTCTACGGCTGGGCGTTCCTTAATCGCCAGGGTCTACTGCCGACGCGGGAACAGATTGCCCGCGCTGAACGGGTGGTCGCCGAATACCGACAGAAAATGGCTGCCGCGGGCAATCTCACCAACCTGCTGTTCGTCACGCCCGATTATTATGAGGAACGGCCGAAAGGCTGCATGGGCGGCTGGGGTTCGGTTTTCCTCAGCGTCACCCCGGAAGGGACGGCGCTGCCCTGCCACAGCGCGCGCCAGCTGCCTGTGGAGTTCCCCTCGGTGCTTGAGCAGAGCCTGGAATCCATCTGGTATGACTCCTTCGGCTTCAACCGCTATCGCGGCTTTGACTGGATGCCGGAGCCGTGTCGTTCCTGCGATGAAAAGGAGAAGGACTTCGGCGGCTGCCGCTGCCAGGCCTTTATGCTTACCGGCAGCGCGGACAACGCCGATCCGGTGTGCAGCAAATCGCCGCATCACCATAAAATCCTCGAGGCGCGGCGCGAAGCGGCCTGTAGCGACATGAAAATCGGCCAGCTACAGTTCCGCAACCGTACCCGTTCTCAGCTTATCTACAAAACCCGGGAACTCTGAGGTCCATGGACACCCGCATCGTCGAGCTGGCAGGCGGCATCCGGGCGACGCTGATTCATCAACCGCAGGCGACGCGCGCGGCGGCGCTGGCGCGAGTGAGCGCCGGAAGCCATCACGAGCCGCAGCGCTTCGCCGGGCTGGCGCATTTACTTGAGCACCTGCTGTTCCGCGGCGGCCAGGGCTATCAGGACGACGAGCGGCTAATGGCCTGGGTCCAGCGCCAGGGCGGCAGCGTTAATGCCACCACGCTGGCACGCCACTGCGCCTTTTTCTTCGACGTTGCCGCCGATAGCCTGTCCGACGGCGTGGCGCGGCTGCGCGATATGCTGCAGTCGCCGCTGCTTTCGCTGCATGACGTTCAGCGTGAAGTTGCGGTCATTGATGCGGAAAACCGGCTCATCCAGCAACACGATGGCGCAAGGCGCGAAGCCGCGGCGCGCCACGCGATGGATGCACCGGCGGCGTTTCGCCGCTTTCAGGTGGGCAGCCAGGACTCCCTGGGCCATGACGCAAAGGCGCTTCAGGCCGCCCTGCGCGACTTTCACCGCCGCTACTATGTGGCCGGGCGGCTGCAGCTGTGGCTACAGGGGCCGCAGGCGCTGGATGATTTAGCCGGACTTGCCCATACCTTTGCGGCAGGTTTTGCTTCAGGTGAAGCGCCTGAAGCCGCCCCGCCGCTGCGCCTTAGCGCGCCAGCGGAGTATGAGCTGGCGGTGGCGGAGCGCCCCGCCCTGTGGCGCTGCCCGACGATCCGGTTAAATGACAACGTCGCTCTGTTTCGGGAATTTTTACTCGACGACGCCCCCGGCAGCCTGATAGCCGGACTACGGGCGCGCGGGCTGGCCGAAGACGTAGGGTTAGACTGGCTTTATCAGGATGACGAGTGCGGCTGGCTGGCGATTACGCTTGGCGGCGAGCAGCATGAAGCCATAAACGAGCAGGTTACGCACTGGCTGCGGGCGCTACAGCAAACGACGGCGGAGCAGCAGCGGCACTACTACCTGCTGGCGCAGCAGCGTTTTAGCGCCCTGTCGGCGCTGGAGCAGCTGCGCCAGCGGGCGTTTGGCTTTGCGCCCGGCGCGTCGCCCGCCGGTTTTTCCGCCTTCTGTGCCGATCTGCTGGCGGCGCCAGCCTCTTATCTGGCCTGCAAAAAAATGGACGTCGATGAAGCTATCGTCAGCCAGGGTTTTGCCCTGCCGCTTCGCCGCTGGCGGCGTCAGCGGGCTTCGGATAAGCCCATCGCGTTTACGTTTTACCCGCAGAAAGCGTCAGGCTCGGCGCCACCGCTGCCCGCCGAAGCCGTTCCGCTGCTGCATGTGTCCCCGCAGACGCAGCCGCCAGCGCTTGTCCTGCGCAGGCCTTTTTATTCTCGCGTTGGCTGGTCTGAAGGGGTGGCGATCGGCAGTCAGTTACGCCCTCTCCTTGCCGGGCTGCGCCATGTCGGCGGCAGCGGCGAGTGGCAAACGGTCGACGGCAGCTGGCAGCTTACCCTGCGGCTTCCTGACGCCCTCGCGGAGGCGGAACGCATCATCAGAAAAATAGCAGAGTGCCTCGCGCGTCCCGCACCGGCTATTGCGCCAGCGGCGGAAGGCATTGCGATCCGTCAGCTCCTTCAGCAGCTGCCTGAACGCCTTGCCCCGGCTTCACCACCGGAAGGCTGGCTGGCGGCGTTAGCCGGCGGCAGCGCCGGGGACGCGCGCCGGGCAGGCCGGCTGCTTGCCCTGCTTGACGCGCCGGTAAACGCTGACGGCACGCCGCCTGGCGATTTTCCGCGCGGGATCGAACGAATCCCGCACGACAGCGCGGATTCGGCACTGCTGGTGTTTATCCCCCTGCCGCCGGGCGCGTCGCTCGCCGCGCTGCGGCTGCTGGCGCTGTGGTGTGAGCCGCAGTTTTTCCAGCGCCTGCGCGTGGAGGAGCAGATTGGCTACGTGGTCAGCTGTCGCTATCAGCGCGTTGCCGACCGGGACGGCCTGCTGCTGGCGTTACAGTCGCCTGACCGCTCGCCCCTGAATCTGCTGGGCTGCTGTAAACGTTTTTTGCGTGAGCTGACGCAGTGTGATGAGGCGACATTCGGCGCATTGCGCCAGAAGCTGGCGGCGGAGATCCGTTCCCCGGGGGATGCCAGCGCCACGGCACTGGCTGCCCTGCGCCAGCGCTATGGTTTACCGGTACTGACCCCGCAGGCCATTGACGCTCTGCAACACGACGAGGCGATCGCGCTGGGCCGCGAGATGGCCCGCCGTCGCCGCAGCTGGCGGGTGCTTTTCACAGGCTGACCCGATCCGTCCCCCTCTTCATCTTCATGGTGCTTACGCCAAAAAAAAGCCCCGTACTAAGACGGGGCCTGGCTGCTTTCGCGGTTAGTTATCCAGCGCGTAGGCAATCACGTAGTCTCCACGATCCGGCGACTGGCGCGCGCCGCCGGCGGAAATCAGGATGTACTGCTTGCCGGTTTTCGGTGAAACATAGCTGATAGGGCCGCCCTGGCTACCCACAGGCAGTCGCGCTTTCCACACTTCTTCACCCGTAGACGAATCGAACGCGCGCAGGTAGTAATCCTGGGTTCCGGCAATGAACACCAGACCGCCCTGCGTGGCCAGCGTACCGCCCAGCGTCGGCATACCGACGGGCATCGGCATACGCATTTTAATCCCAAACGGCCCGGTATCCTGGACGGTACCGACCGGCACCTGCCAGACGATTTTCTGCGTTTTCAGATCGATGGCGGACAGGGAGCCAAACGGTGGTTTCTGGCACGGAATGCCCAGCGGTGACATGAAACGGTTTTTGTTGACCGAGTACGGCGTCCCCTTCATGGGAACGGCGCCCATCCCGGCGTTAACGGCTTCACCGCCCGTGTTGGCCACCGCGCTTTGCGGATCCTGCTTAATCAGCTGAACCCACAGGCCCAGGCGCATGTCGTTGACGAAGATATACTGGTTGTTCGGATCCGTGGACAGACTGCCCCAGTTCATCCCACCCAGCGAGCCCGGGAAGCTAAGAGAAACATCGGTTCCCGGCATCGTGTACAGGCCGTCATAACGCATTGATTTGAAGCTGATACGACAGGCCAGCTGGTCGAACGGCGTAGCCCCCCACATATCCGATTCCTTCAGGGTCTCCGCGCCAATCTGCGGCATACCCACGGAGCGTGGCTGCGTTGCCGGATACTGTTCGCGCGGAATATCGGCCGGTTTTACCGGAACCTCTTTCACTTCCGTAAGCGGTTTACCCGTCAGGCGATCGAGGACGTAAATTTGCCCCGCTTTGGTGCCCACCACCACCGCCGGCTTGTTGCCCTCTTTGGTCGGGAAATCAACCAGGCTCGGCTGCATCGGAATATCGAAATCCCAGAGGTCGTTATGCACGGTCTGGTATACCCACTTCTCTTTCCCGGTAGTCGCATCCAGCGCCAGGATTGAGGTGGCGTATTTGTGATCTTCCGGAATACGGTCAGCGCCCCACAGGTCGACGGAGGAACTTCCCATCGGGATAAACACGGTATTCATCGACGCATCCCAGGACATAGGGGCCCAGGAGTTGGCGGAGCTACGTTTGTAGTGTTCGCCCGGCTTCAGAACGTAGTTCGGATCCGGATTACGCGGATCGAACGCCCAGCGCAGCTGGCCCGTGATCACGTCATAACCGCGCACCACCCCGCCCGGCATATCGGTGCTAACGTTATCCGCAACGCGCCCGCCAACCACAATAGTGGTCCCGGCCAGGGTTGGGGCCGACGTCAATACATAGGTTGGATCTGACGCGTCGCCCATACCTTCATGCAGGTTAACGCTGCCGTTAGTGCCGAAATCAGGGCAGAACTTCCCGTTGTCGGCGTCTAAGGCCATCAGCTTACCGTCAATGGTATTCATCAGGATGCGACGCTGGCACGCTGCGCCCGGCGCGACCTGCGCCGGAAGAACCGGCGCGACCTGCGCCGGAAGAACCGGCGTGGAGCCAGCCACGGTCGGCTGCGCCAGCGGTTTAGTGGCATCAAAGTACGCCAGGCCGCGGCAGCGCATCCAGATTGCAGACTTAGAACCTATCCCAGAAGGGATTGTCAGAATGTCGTAACTGATAATTTCTGAAGGTGAAAAGATGACAGGCAGCAAATGGCGGATCAGCGATGAACTTTGGGAAAAAATGGCACCGCTTATCCCTGAGCACAAAACCTGCCATCCACTCGGTACGCACCGGAAACGCGTTGATAACCGCGCTGCCATGGACGCCATATTCTTCGTTCTCAGGACCGGTTGCCAGTGGAACGCCCTGAACGCCACCGGGATATGTTCATCGAGTTCTGCACACCGGCGCTTTCAGGAATGGCGCGATGCCGGAGTCTTCGAGCGCTTCTGGCAGAACGGTTTGCTTGCCTGCGGGCATCTGGACAGCATTGACTGGTCCTGGCTGTCAATGGACGGCTGTATCACCAAATCGCCGCTGTCAGGAACAAAAAAACAGGCCGTAACCCCACTGACAGAGGGAAACAAGGCGTAAAGCGCAGCCTTTTGACGGACGCCTGCGGGCTTCCTCTGTCGCTGGTTGTCTCAGCAGCGAACACGCACGACATCAAACTGGTTGCGGATACGCTCGATGCCCTTCAGACGGGGCGTCCGGGGCAAAAACTCAGACTCTGCCTGGACAAAGGTTACGATGCAGGCTGGCTGAAAACATATCTGCAGAGCCGCCGCTACGAGCCGCATATCCAGTCCCGTAAAGAAGAGTCAGATGCCAGTAAAAACACGGACTTCAAAGCCCATCGCTGGGTTGTCGAAAGAACTCATAGCTGGATGAATCGCTTTCGCCGGGTTCTGACACGATGGGAAAAGAAGACTGAAAATTACGAGGCCATGTTGCATTTTGCCTGTGGTCTTATTGTCTGGAATAAAGTCCTATTGAGATAGGCTCTTAGCGTTGATTTCCGCTTTCCAGATCTCTTTGCCGCTATCGGCATCCACGGCAATCACGTTGTTATGCGGCGTACACAGGAAAACGCGATCGCCTACCTGCAGCGGCGTCTGCTGATCTTCTGCGCCATTGCCGTCCGGGCTTTCCGGAACGTCGCCGGTATGGTACGTCCAGACCGGCTTCAGGTTTTTCACGTTGTCACGGGTTATCTGGTCCAGCGCGACAAAGCGGCTGCCGCCGGCAGTGTTGCCGTAGTGATCCCAGTTTTGCTGTTTCGCATCTTCTTTGACCGGCACCAGCGGGCGTTTTTCGCCGCTGAAGGCCACGGTCGGATGGGGTTGAAACATCTGAACAAAGGTGACGCCCATGGCGATAATAAGAACCGCGCAGACTCCCCACGCTCCTTTTGCACAGGAAGATTTACCTTCACGTTTACGCAAGGCAGGCCAGGTTGCTGCTGCCAGCAGCATCAGCCCGGCGGGCAACATTAAGCGGGAAACCAGCGGCCAGAAGTCTGCGCCAGCATCGAAAAATGCCCAGATCAGGGTGCCAAGAAACACCAGGGCGAACAGCAGCACGGCGGAGGACTTCCGGCGGAAAAACTGAATTGCCGAGAGCAGGATGAAAATACCGGCAATGAGAAAGTACCAGCTGCCCCCAAGGGTAACGAGCTTAAAACCGCCGACGGCAAAAAACAGCCCCGTCACAAGAAGTATCACACCGACCAGCAGGCACCACAGCCCCAGCCAGCCGGATGTGCGGGGATTATTGTCTGACATAAAAATGAATCTCCTGATTTCTTTATAAAACAAGGCTAAATTAACAGCTACGATGCTTTAGCCCTGCACAACACAAATTGTTCGTATGCGAAGCATAAATTAAAAATAGCGCGCAGACAAAATGTATTACGTCGGAAGAAAAGAATACCAGCGAAATAGCAGGGGCTTATCGGGGTGAAATAATTGAATATCGCTAAATAACTCCCCTGCTCTGGAATATTTGACCGGCCAACAGTTGCTTATTCGAAGAATATCAGGGATCCACGGCGGAGCGGGCATCATCACATCAGATTTTTACACCCTGGCGTTCGGCCAGCAGATTTAATTCTTTAATACCCTTACCCCGGCACGGGAATAGAGGTGAAATAAGTTTCAGGAAGAAATTATTAATCATTTTATAGAATGCAGCGCGCTGCAAATTCGCTCATTATCAAAACGGAAAATATTATTTTATGCATAAAAGCGAATTCACGGCGTCGACAACAGAAACACTATCAGAACACTTACTTAAGACTTAATACGCAAAAACCATAAAATCCACATCACTGCACGATCACTATACGTTGACTTTCAAACAAGACTAGCGCATATTTTACAGCACAAATTAACAAGACAATTTCTGGAGAACGTTTTCTATGCCAGCCCGTGATTATCCCGATAAGCGCGTAGCTCGCGGTTTAGCAAAGGAGGCAGAGCTGAGGATGTTAAGCGCCCGTATCGATCCGGCGCTGATGGAGTACATCCGCATTACGGCGTATGAAACACGTAAAAGTAAGCAGGAGATCGTGGCGGAAGCGTTAGCGCTTCACCGTCAGAAAAGCCGGATGGGCTCATAAAAAAGCCAGGAAGGATGCCGGGCTTTCGTTGATGCCGGGACTAATCCACCAGCGAATTTAACGTCTCCAGCGCCTCAGGCGGCAGCACCAGTTCCGCTGCCGCCAGGTTTTGCCGCAAATGCGCCAGCGACGAGGTACCCGGGATCAGCAGGATATTTGGCGAACGTTGCAGCAGCCACGCCAGCGCCACCTGCATCGGCGTTGCGTCGAGTGAATCCGCCACCGCCTGTAGTCCGGAAGACTGCAGCGGCGTGAAGCCTCCCAGCGGGAAGAACGGCACCCAGGCAATCCCCTGCTGCGCCAGCGAATCGACTAACGCGTCGTCGCCGCGATGCACAACGTTGTACATGTTCTGTACGCACACCACGGAAACCATCTTTTGCGCTTCGGCAACCTGCGAAGCGGTGACGTTGCTCAACCCGATATGACGAACCAGCCCCTGGTGCTGCAGCTCCGCGAGGGTGCTCAGCGGCGCGGCGATCGATCCCTCCGCCGGCCCGTGGGCGCTGAACATGATCCGCAGGTTAACCACGTCCAGCACGTCCAGCTTCAGGTTTCGCAGGTTGTCATGCACCGCCTGCGTCAGCTCCTTGGCGGAAAACGCCGGTAGCCAGGAGGCGTCATCCCCGCGCCGGGCTCCAATCTTGGTCACGATAGTGAGGTCATCCCGATACGGGTGAAGCGCCTCGCAGATGAGCTGGTTGGTCACATGTGGACCGTAAAAGTCGCTGGTATCAATGTGATTTACCCCCGACTCCACCGCCTCACGCAGCACCGCCAGCGCCGCCCGTTTGTCTTTTGGCGGACCAAATACGCCAGGCCCGGCAAGCTGCATTGCGCCATAGCCAAATCGTTTAACCGCACGCGTTCCGAGCGTGAACGTTCCGCTTTTATCAATGCTGCTCATGCTGACCTTCCTCGTGAAAAATGATCCGGATTTACAACAGGTTCCGCAACGAAACCATTAGTTAAGCAATAGTAAAATTAAAGTTTAAATTCGCTACGACGATAGTATTGATGTAACCCTGCACCTTCTCTTACGGACGACCGCTATGCTGAAAAATCTGCACGTGATTACCGGTATTATCTTTGCACTCACCATATTCTGTCTGATGCAAGTTGTCACGGGAGGGCTGTTCTACTCTGCCGTGAATAACGATCGACATAACTTCCAGAACTCCGGGGTGCTCAATGCCCAACAGGAGAGCCTGAGCGACAGCGTAAACACGCTGGTTAAAACGCGCGTCACCGTTACCCGGGTGGCGATCCGCTACCTGAAAAACCAGCGCGATCCCGCGTCCCTTGCGGCAATTAATACCCTGCTCGGCACCGCGAACGCCTCGCTGACCAGGGCCGAAACCTATTATAAAAACTGGCAGGACATACCGCAGGTTAACGGCCAGAATGCCGCGCTTACCGCAGAGATGCAGAAAGCGTGGAATCACATGCACGAGGTAATGCGCCTGTCGATTGAGTATCTGCGCGCCGATAACTATCAGGCCTATGGCGACCTGGATGCCCAGCAGGCGCAGGACGATATGGAAGCGGTGTACGCCCGCTGGCGCGCCGAAAACAACGTCCTGCTGAAAGCCGCCGCTGAAGAGAACCAGAGCAGCTTTACCCAGATGCAGTGGACGCTGGCGACGATCTTCCTGACCGTCATCGCCGTGCTGGTGGTGATCTGGCAGGGTTTGCAGCACCTGCTGGTAAAACCGCTTAAGACCATCATGAACCATATTCGCACCATCGCGAGCGGCGACCTGACGCAAAACGTCGATATTTCCGGACGCAACGAAATGGGCCAGCTGGCCGCCGGTCTGCACGAGATGCAGCGGTCGCTGGCGCGCACCGTCAGCGCCGTGCGCGGCAGCACGGACTCCATCTACACGGGCGCAGGCGAAATAGCCGCCGGGAGTAACGACCTGTCTGCACGAACCGAACAGCAGGCCGCCTCGCTGGAGGAGACCGCCGCCAGCATGGAAGAGCTGACAGCCACGGTCAGGCAGAACTCCGACAACGCCCGTCAGGCCACGCTGCTGGCGAAGAACGCCTCCGAAACGGCCGCGCGCGGCGGCCAGGTGGTGGATAACGTGGTGCGCACCATGACCGATATTGCCGACAGCTCGCGGCAAATCGCGCATATTACCGGCGTGATCGACAGCATTGCCTTCCAGACCAACATTCTGGCGCTCAACGCGGCGGTTGAGGCCGCTCGTGCGGGAGAACAGGGCCGCGGCTTTGCGGTCGTGGCAGGCGAAGTGCGCACGCTGGCCAGCCGCAGCGCGCAGGCGGCAAAAGAGATCAAGGGGCTTATCGAGAATTCCGTCAGCCGGGTAAATACGGGCTCTGAACAGGTGAGCGAGGCGGGTGCAACCATGCAGGAGATCGTCGCCGCCGTAACCCGCGTCACCGATATTATGGGTGAAATCTCGTCGGCGTCTGACGAGCAGAGCCGGGGTATTGAGCAGGTCAGCCTGGCGGTCTCGCAGATGGACAGCGTAACGCAGCAAAACGCCGCGCTGGTACAGGAGTCGGCAACCGCGGCAGCGGCGCTGGAGGATCAGTCTGAACAGCTGCGCCAGGCGGTGGCGGCATTCAGGCTGAACGCCCAGGAAGCCACTGCATCTCGCCCTAAAAACGTAAAAACGCCCGTACTGCTGCGCCCGTCAACGGCAGGGGCGAACGCGTCAGACGCTAACTGGGAAACCTTCTGAGTCACGGGCGGGCGGGCACATCGCTCGCCTGCCCGATCAGCGGCTGCGCTTGGCGTGGCGCTCCCAGTTCTCCCGCTTCGCGTCATCTGACTTACGCAGCGAGACGTAGCATGCTCCACTGCCGCCGTGGTGCGGCTGCGCTTCGCAAAATGCCTGCACCTCGTCAAACTCGGTCAGCCAGCGCGCAAGATAGCTGCGCACCACGTTCGGGTGAGACTTCTGCTCTCGCCCTTTACCATGCACGACGATCAGATTGCGTAAACCGTCGCGTCCGGCCTGGCGAATAAAGGAATACACCATCTGGCGGCACTGCTCCACAGGCTGGCGCAGCAGCGTTAAGCTGGCCTGACGGGAATATTTGCCGGAACGCAATTTTTCAAAGACTCCCTGCTGTACCCCTTCACGCTGGAACATCAGCGGTTCTTCAAGCGGCAGCAGTTCCAGAAATCCCAGCGTCAGAAAATTGTCGAGCTGCTCAGTATCGATCTCCTGACGCGCCCGCGCGTTGCGGCTCTGCTGCCAGTGAATATCCGCGCAGCGTTTGAGCGGCTGGACATCCTCCATGGCGTCAAGAAAAAGTGATTTGTCGTCAGGGTTCATGGAAATCCTCCGGCTGCATCTGAGCCTGTACTATACCTGCGCCCGATACGGGTCTCAACAACCCCGGGTAAGGGCAAATATTTACCCGATGAATATATATAAATATAACCCGAAAAATATTTAATCGAAACTTAACGTAAATTTTAGCCTTAATAAATAAAATAATTTACGTTAAAAATTCGTGAAACCAGTCACCCAATGCCCTTCTCTTTTAAACAAAACCTGTTATAACTTATTAAACCTGCCAAAGGGATAATACATGTAGGATCCCCGAAAGGATGCACGATCGTGTGTACTGTAGGGTCTGTCTGATGTCGGGCAGACTCTATTTTTTTATTGTCAACATTATCAGCAAATAATATTTCTGGCTTCCCTTCTGAATAGCGTTATTAACGATTCGGCAAGCGGGGTCTGGCGCGAATCTCGTCGCTGAATTAAATAATATGCCGCTTTGGGAAGGGATTCGGCAACCGGCAGCATCACCAGACGGTGCGCCAGCAGCGGGTCACAGCCCAGCTCCTGCGGCAAAATGCTGATAAAGTCACTTTGCGCCACCAGGCTGATACAGGAAGAAAAGGTCTCACAGACTACGCCAATTCGCGGTATTTGCGAGCGATGGGTAAAGGTATCCTGCAGCTGCTTATAATAACTTCCGCGAGGGGTTGGCATTGTCCAGCTATATTGCAGAAGATCATTAATGGAGGTTGCTCCCGTCGCCGGATGCCCTTCCCGACAAAAAACGGCAAACGGCTTTTCAAACAGCTTTTCAAACGTAAATTCGTGATCGTACGGCCCCTGATAATAGGTGTTGATGGTAAAATCCAGCTCGCCCTGGCGTAACTCATTTATCATCGATACCAGCTGGCCTTCCATAATTCGCACGTTGACCTGAGGATGCCGCGCGTGAAAGCGCGTAATCACTCTCGGCATCAGGCTGCGTGAAATGCTTGCCCCCATGCCTATGCTGATCTGCCCCGCAAGCTCGCCCTGACGCTGGCGGATGTCATCCTGCGCGGCGCGCAGCTCTTCAAGAATCAAATTTGCGCGGTGGTAAAACCCTTCCCCACACTCGGTCAGGGCGACGCCTTTGCTCCGGCGCACAAACAGCTGTGCCGCCATCCCCTCCTCCAGCTCTTTGATGGATCTGGTCAGCGCGGGCTGCGAGAGGTTAAGCGTCCTGCTGGCGCCGCGAATGCTGCCCTGGCGCGCCACTTCAACAAACGCCCTGATTTGATGAAATTTAATCTGAAATGACATATCGCGACCGATAACCGTTGTTTATCAGAGTAAAGAAACTGTCATCTACTTTAATGGAAAGGGATGTGCGAGGGTAATTCCTGAACGGTTAAAACTGTGAAAAATCGGTTAGTGATAAGTAAAAACTATCACAGCGTGAAGCAGTTCACATATTTTAATGATGACAGGAACAGATATGGACACACTGGCGCAGTACATCCAGACGTTAACCCCGCAGCTGAGCGCGTGGCGTCGCGATTTTCACCATTTTGCGGAATCCGGCTGGGTAGAGTTTCGTACCGCGGCGAAAGTTGCGGAAATCCTCGACTCGCTGGGTTACGAACTGGCGATGGGCCGCGACGTGGTGGACGCCGAAAGCCGAATGGGTTTGCCCGACGATGCCACCCTTTCGCGAGAGTTTGACCGGGCCCGCGCGCAGGGCGCGCCCGAGAAATGGCTCGCCCCGTTCGAGGGGGGATTCACCGGCATCGTCGCTACCCTGAATACCGGCCGTCCCGGCCCAACCCTGGCCTTTCGCGTGGACATGGACGCGCTTGATCTGAGCGAGGCGCTTGACGCCAGCCATCGCCCGTTCCGCGAGGGTTTTGCCTCCTGCAACCCCGGCATGATGCACGCCTGCGGCCACGACGGGCACACCACCATCGGCCTGGGTCTGGCGCGGGTGCTTAAGCAGAATGAAGCGCGGCTCAACGGCACCGTCAGGCTGATCTTCCAGCCCGCCGAAGAGGGCACGCGCGGCGCGCGCGCCATGGTAGCCGCAGGCGCGCTGGACGGCGTGGACTATTTTACCGCCATCCATATAGGGACCGGCGTGCCTGCCGGAACGGCGATCTGCGGTAGCGATAACTTTATGGCGACCACAAAATTTGACGCGCGCTTTACCGGCGTCGCCGCACACGCAGGCGGTAAGCCGGAGGATGGCCGTAACGCCCTGCTCGCGGCGGCCCAGGCCGCTATCGCGCTGCACGGCATTGCGCCCCACAGCGAAGGCGCGTCCCGCGTCAACGTGGGGGTGATGCAGGCGGGCAGCGGACGCAACGTGGTGCCCGCCAGCGCGCTGCTTAAGGTTGAAACCCGCGGCGAAAGCGACGCAATTAACCAGTACGTCTTTGACCGCGCGCAGGCGGTAATTCACGGCGCAGCGGCGCTTTACGGCGTATCGGCTGAGATAAGCCTGATGGGGGCGGCGACCTCCAGCGCCCCCTCTCCGGCCTGGGTCGACTACCTTCGCGAACAGGCAGGCCAGGTTTCCGGCATTGCTCGCGCCATTGACAGGGTCAACGCGCCTGCCGGCTCCGAAGATGCGACGCTGATGATGGCCCGCGTGCAGCAGAACGGCGGAATGGCCTCCTACATTGTGTTCGGCACCGGGCTGAGCGCCGGACATCACAACGAAAAATTCGATTTCGATGAGCAGGTGATGAACGTTGCCATCGAAACGCTGGCGCGAGCTGCGCTTAATTTCCCGTGGACGCGAGGTGTGTAATGCAGGAGAACTACGCTTTTATCGCCGATGCCATCGACACGCGATGTCGGACGTTTACCGATATTGCCGACGACATCTGGGATCATCCCGAAACGCGTTTTGAAGAGTTCTGGTCAGCCGAACGGCTTGCCGGCGCGCTGGAGGCCGAGGGCTTTACCCCTGACGCGGGAAGCCGGCGGCATTCCCAACGCCTTTATTGCCAGCTACGGCAGCGGCAGGCCCGTTGTTGCCCTGCTGGGCGAGTACGACGCGCTGGCAGGATTAAGCCAGCAGGCACATTGCGCGACGGCGCAATCCGCCACGCCGGGGGCGAACGGCCACGGCTGCGGGCATAACCTGTTAGGTACCGCTGCCGTCGCCGGCGCGGTGGCGGTGAAAAGCTGGCTGGAGCAGCACGGCGGCGGCGGAACGGTGCGTTTTTACGGCTGCCCGGGCGAGGAAGGCGGCTCAGGTAAAACCTTCATGGTGCGTGAAGGGTTATTTGACGATGTGGACGCCGCCGTCACCTGGCACCCGGAAGCCTTCGCCGGGATGTTTAACGTCAGCACGCTGGCCAATATTCAGGCCGCCTGGCGGTTTAAGGGGATCGCGGCCCATGCGGCAAACTCTCCGCATCTGGGACGCAGCGCGCTGGACGCCGTGACGCTGATGACCACCGGCACCAACTTCCTCAACGAACACATCATTGAGAAAGCGCGCGTCCATTACGCCATTACCGATACCGGCGGCATTTCCCCCAACGTGGTGCGGCGCAGGCGGAGGTGCTGTACCTGATCCGCGCCCCGGAGATGGCCGATGCGCAGCAGATTTACGAACGCATCGAGAAAATCGCCCAGGGGGCGGCGATGATGACCGAAACCACCGTCGAGTGTCGCTTTGATAAAGCCTGCTCAAGCTATCTGCCAAACCGCACGCTCGAGGCGGCGATGTACCGCGCGTTGCAGCATTACGGCACGCCGGCATGGACGGAAGAGGAGCGGGACTTCGCCCGTGAAATTCGGGCTACGCTGACCTCGAACGACCTGCAAAACAGCCTAAAAAATATTGCCGCCACCGGTGGGGAGTTGGGTAAAGCCTTTGCACGCCGTCACCAGGAGACGCTGCTGGTGGATGAAGTCGCCCCCTATGCCATCACCGACAACGTGCTGGCAGGGTCAACCGACGTGGGCGACGTCAGCTGGAAAATGCCTGTCGCCCAGTGCTTCAGCCCCTGCTTTACCGTTGGCACGCCGCTGCATACCTGGCAACTCGTGGCGCAGGGGCGTACCTCCATTGCCCATAAAGGCATGCTGCTGGCCGGAAAAGTGATGGGGGCCACGGCGCTCAACCTGCTACAGGATGCCGACCTGCTGAATAAATGCCGTGAAGAGTTCGAACAACAAACACAAGAAAAACCGTACGCGTGTCCGATCCCACCGGGCGTGACGCCGTCACCTTTAAAATAAAAAAACACAACACAACAACACAACAACACAACAGTCCCGAGGAACGCCCATGAGTATGTCATCCATACCTTCGCATTCCCCATCCGGTAAGCTCTATGGCTGGGTTGAAAGGATCGGCAATAAAGTGCCGCACCCTTTCCTGCTTTTTATCTATCTGATTGTAATTTTGATGGTCGCGACTGCCGTGCTGTCGGCCTTTGATGTCAGCGTGCGCAGCCCGGCCGACGGCAGCATGGTGGCGGTAAAAAACCTGCTCAGCGTTGAAGGGCTGCACTGGTTTTTACCGAACGTGATTAAAAACTTCAGCGGGTTTGCCCCCCTTGGCGCCATTCTGGCGCTGGTGCTGGGAGCGGGACTGGCCGAACGCGTGGGCCTGCTGCCCGCGCTGATGGTGAAGATGGCCTCTCACGTCAGCGCGCGCTACGCCAGCTACATGGTGCTGTTTATCGCCTTTTTCAGCCATATCTCGTCCGACGCCGCGCTGGTGATCATGCCGCCGATGGGGGCGCTGATTTTCCTCGCCGTTGGCCGCCATCCTGTTGCAGGGCTGCTGTCGGCGATAGCGGGCGTGGGCTGCGGGTTTACCGCTAACCTGCTGATCGTCACCACCGACGTGCTGCTTTCCGGCATCAGCACCGAGGCCGCTAAAACCATCGACGCCGCCGTGCACGTCAGCGTGATCGACAACTGGTACTTTATGGCCAGCTCGGTGATTGTCCTGACGATTGTCGGCGGGCTGATTACCGATAAAATCATCGAGCCGCGCCTGGGGAAATGGGAAGGCCGTAGCGATGAAAAGCTGGAGA
>CATOUR010000710.1:0-62670 GCA_951848785.1 Callosobruchus maculatus | reverse complement strand
TTTAGTTTGATTCCGTTTCGGTGGAGCTATTAACCTGTGAATTTTATTTTTGGTAAAAATGGCTAGAAGGAAGTGGCAAGCAGAACACGGCATATAAAATATTGCAGAGAAGCGAAATAATCTCCAGTTGCAAAATATCCTTCCAATTTCAGTTGGGGTGTAAGTTTATTTTTTTAGCACTACGTCACAATCTAAAAGAATTTGAAAATGGTGTTTTTGTCATTCTAAATATATAAAATATTACTAAGAATAATATATTTTTCTCATATATTTCATCCGTTTTTGAAAGCCTTCAAAATACCACGTGAGAATTACATAAATCTGTTTCTAGTTTAGTGTCATTTTATATTAAATTGTAGGTATTTACTGCTTAAACCAAGTTCTTTTGCTATTTGGTCCCACATTTGATCTTTTTTTTTGCACATCCCTATAATCTTCGTGGGATAAGTAGAATCATACAGGTTAGTTTTTAACCAGTTTGATTATAGTATCTCTTGTCTTGCCATGGCGAATCGAGAGCGGCAGAGACCAAAACGCAGTCAGATGCGAAATGGAACTCGCGGCGAAATGAACGCTGTCAGATCCGCAGTCGGCGCGGAAAAAATCGTACAGGTCTGAACAGGCACGTATGCCACTACGTAAACAATAGGGTGCGATTTTTACCGACGCGAATTATTCGCAGTCGTCGTGAAACATTCGCACCAGTCTGTGAAAGTCTTAAAAGGAACCAAAACAATAGGCATAGAAAAGAACTTATGATAAGATACAATTCCACGTTCCACTGAAGCTACGAAGCTGGTGGTGTTCAGAAAGTATGAAAATAACCTGTTTATAACCGGTTATTTCAAAAACAGGTTATTTTTGCACATCCCTACATTGAACATACCTATGGGTATGATGATGGGCTCCCGGACGTCCTCCTCCAGCTCCATGTTCTCGTCGGCGCCCTGGACCTCCCCCGCCGCCACTCCCGCCGCCGGCGCCGCGGCCAACTGGATCAGCAGGTTCTGCGCGGTGGCGTTCGCCTCCACGGCGTTCGCCAAGTCGAGCATACTTTCGATGTCCAGCCGGCCGGTCTGCTGGGCGATGGCCCGCGGCGTCAGACCGAACTTGTTCGGTTCCGTCGCCTCCGCACCGTTGCTCACCAGGTACTCCACCACGTCCACGTGCCCGTTCTGGACGGCCCAGTGCAACGGCGTCATGCCCAGCTGGAACATTTTCAGGTTATGCACTTTGTTTTGTTTTGCTACATTAAGGCCCGATTTTATCAACATGCAGATTTTAACAAAGACTTTGACCAATCAGAACAGCCCTTTTAAGAACATGCATCTGTCAAAGTACTCTGAAAATTATTGATTTCTCTTCAAATTTACTTAAAAAAGGTGAAAAAAGACATGCTTTATATACAGGGTGAGTTTTTAGTACCGGCTCGGTCGATAACTCTTCTACTGTAGAAGATAGCGAAAAAAGTTGTATATAAAAGTTGTAGCCACGGATATGCTCCTTGCTCAGAAAATATTTAGATTTATACAGGGTGATCCATAACTACGTGGTGATGCAAACATGCATTTTTTTAAATAAGACACCCTATATGTTATTCCATATTCAAATTCTACTAATGATTTCCGTTCTTTCAATATAGGGTATTGTTACATTATACAGCGTATTTCAAAAATTATGACCATTTTTATATCCAAATCGCGGTCAAATGAACGTATTGTATATCAACAAGTAATGAATCAAAAGTTATTTTTTTAAATGAGAAGATTAAAAGTATCGTCTAGTTTTAAAATCGGCCATAAAAAAAGCCCGTGACGCATATTCGTATACAGGGTGATGTAGAATGCAAAATCCAGATTTTCTCTCTCTTTTTAAATGTAACCCCCAATATTTTATTATCCCAAAGAATTGCGTCAAATATGCTGTTTCATCTTTGAATAACACTTGTTGTACCTACATCCATCAGTTTCCGAGATATTTCGATTTTTAGGTAAATTTAAAATATAGCTTTTATTTGTGTACTGAAATTCATTTATTTTGAGAAAGTACTATCTAATTTGTTTTTTATTTAAGGAACAACTAAATTATAAGGTCATGATACCATTTAATGAAGTCAAAACCCTAAATCATCGAGATAATAAAGTCAAGTATGCCGAGGAAACAAATTTGTACGCGTGGTGCATAATTATCAAGCAGATTTATCAGGTAGGCTTTGGAAAATTGATAGTTCTCATAACCTGCTCAATAGTTCCGTACTGTGTGAAAAACCAGCTTTAAAAATTAATTTTTCCATTGAGGGTATTTAGGGGAATCTTTGAGAAATCGTCTACTTGCCTCTAGAATATATCAACTATGAACAGCAATATCCAGAACGGAGGCACTTTAAAACTAATGCGTTTGAAAGACTGAAGAATCGTTTTATTTGGACTGTGTCGTTTAATATTTCATTGCCTACCTGATACATCTGCTTGATAATTATGCATGACGTCTACAAAATTGTTTTCTAAGCACACTTGACCTATATTATCTCGTTAATTCAGTGTTTTGACTTGATCAAGTACTATTATGGCTTTATATTTCAGTTGTTTGTTAAGAAAAAATCAAATTTGATAGCATTTTCTCAAAATAAATAAATTTTAGTAAACAAATAGAAGGTATATTTAAAATTTGTAGAAAAATCAAAATATCTCAGAAACTAATGAATGCAGCCATAACAAGTGCTATACAAAGATGAAAGAGCATATTAAAAGCAATTGGTTACAATTCGATCAATAAAGTAATTGTAGCCAATTGTGAAGGACCAACTAAATTGGCAAATAACCGCAGATGACTCACGAGAATTGAAGGTTAATCATGCATCGGTTGACTCACCCCTTGTTGGTTGGCGTCGGATGTCTTCCCCAGCTGGGTACTGCGTTGCTCTATCCAGATTCCTAGTTAGCTGAGCGATGTAAGGCTGTGGTCGCCCTTATTGGAGGTACCTGCTACACCCGGGGTGACGGATATCACGCACACGTCCGTTTACCTCGGTAGTTGAAGTACGACTCTCTCTATCTTCCGCGTCAACCGTCAGACTTCAAACTCGCAAGTCAAAACGCGGGAGATTCGAATATACAAAATTATTTAAATGGTAAATACCAATCGTAACCATTTTCCGCCCACCAAAAAATATAAAAAAAAAAAAAATATTTTTTCCAATCATAGTAATTCCTATAGTACCCACAAAAGAAAATTAGTGGAATTATCCCACCCATAACACAACACGAAAAGAAAAAAAAAATTATCATATACAAGCAAATCATGGCCTATTGTGCCGGCAAAGGGCACAGTTTCAATAAAGGACGGTCTAACAGCCCTTTACTCGTTTTAACTTGGGCGACTCTCGAAATGTTTCCCGTACCGGGATATAACTTAATAATCCTGCCTAATGGCCACTGTAAAGGACGGGTATTTTCATCCTTGAGAAGAACCAACTGGCCGACCGAGGGAGGATTATGTGGTGTATTCCACTTATGTCGTTGCTGAAGGGTGTGGAGGTACTCCATATGCCAGCGCCGCCAAAAATGTTGCTGCATCTGTTGCACTAACTGCCACCTGTTCAACCGACTATGTTTCACACACAACAAATCTTCGTCAGGCGGAGCATTCAGGGGCTCTAATGTCAAGAAATGACCCGGAGTCAAGCTGCCTACATCGTTAGGATCAGAACTCAAACTACACAAGGGTCTCGAATTTAACATTGCCTCAATTTGGATTAAAGTGGTGCTCAATTCCTCATAAGTCAACACTTGCGCACCTATCACCCGCCGCAAGTGAGTTTTCACAGATTTCACTCCGGACTCCCATATACCTCCAAAGGAAGGACTAGCTGGAGGATTAAAATGCCACTTAATTTGCAAAGCTTCAGAAGCTTTAGCACCCAATAACTGTAAAGTTTTATAAGCACCAACAAAATTCGTACCTTGATCACTATAAATATCACTGCAACGTCCTCGCCGCCCTATAAAACGCCTAAGTGCTGCAAGAACAGCTTCACTAGTTAGATCTGACACAACTTCTAAATGTATTGCTTTAGTAGCCATACACACGAAAAGACACACATACACCTTTTGAGAACTAATGCCTCGTCTTTTACCTAAAGACATCCTCAAAGGACCAAAAAGGTCTACGCCACTATGGGAAAAAGGTTTGACTTCCGAAATTCTAACGGAAGGTAAATCACTCATTATGGGGACCACTGGAGGAGGCTTAACTCTAAAGCATTTTATGCAACGAGATAACACTGAAGCTATAGCCCGCTTGGCAGATAGTATCCAATATCTCTGCCTTAACAGATAATGCAAAGTTTGTGGTCCAGGATGACAACTCCTATTGTGCACACTTTGGATAATGAGATAAGTCAATCGATGCTTCCTAGGGAGCAGAATTGGATGCTTCCGATCATAGCTTAGACTAGACTGTCTCAAGCGACCGCCCACCCTCAGGACACCCTGGGAATCAATGAAAGGAGCTAACTTCTGTATAGCTTTGGGACAGACCTCCGCTCGACGAACTTTCCGCAGTTCATTATCCAATTCAACTCTTTGCACGTCTTTGACCAGAACCACCATAGCCTCATACAATTCAGCCTCGGATAAATTACCTATCTCACGCGGGTAACCCCTTTTTCGACACAAACAATTTTTACGAAATCTCAAACAATAAGCAACAACACGCTCAATTTTGCGTAAGGAAGAATATCTATTCAACAATTCTGAAACAATACTAGAGCCGTGAATAGTAATACAAACAACCTTTGCTTCTTCTTGTACATCTGTACAGGAAGGCTCACCTACACAAGTTACAGGCCAATCATCCCGAGGAAGCTTAAGCCAAGTTGGCCCCTCCCACCACAAGGGTTGTTCTAGAAATTGCCGAGGAAAAGTCCCCCTAGAAGCACAGTCACTAGGATTCTCTTTCCCAACCACATGATACCATGAATCAGGAGCTACCTTCTCCTGGATTATAGCTACACGATTGGCTACAAAGCTCCGCCACCTATGCGGAGAAGATTTGACCCACGTCACAACTACCTTCGAATCCGTCCAAGCACAAACATTATCTATTTTCTGTGTTACCATTATATGGGATACACAATCAATCAGCTCTGCGGCTAATAAGGCTGCACACAATTCCAGTCGTGGAATCGACAGTCTTTTCAAAGGCGCCACTCGAGTTTTGGCACACACCAAATGTACAGAAATACTGTTCTCCGTGGAAACCTGTCTCAGATAAACTACAGCTGCATACGACTTCTCCGAAGCATCGCAAAAAGCATGAATTTCTGTAAACTTTGCCTCTATATGAAGTATATGTCTAGGAATTTTCAACGAAGATAGCTCAGGTAACTCAGCCACAAAAGTTTTCCACTGGTTTGCAACTTCCAGCGGTGGCTCATCATCCCAACCTATCCCTAAAGCCCACAATTGCTGAAGTATTTGCTTGGGAACAATGATTACTGGAGCTAAGAATCCTAGAGGATCATACAGTCTTGCTATTTCTGACAAAATATTCCTCTTTGTACAGGACCGTATCTGAGGATGTACAGAATAAGAAAAACAATCCGTAGTGGGACACCACTGCAAACCCAACACTTTTATTCCAAGAGAATCCTTATCAAATACAAGTGGCTGCTGATGAACCTCAGGTACCTGAGCAAGTACTTCAGAACAATTACTTGCCCATTTCCTCAGTTCAAACTTTCCCAACGCCAATAATTCAATCAACTGGTTTTGAGTATCCAAGGCAATTTCCTTGGAGTTTGCTACTCCAATGGCGTCATCAACATAACAGAAATTCTCCAAAATATTTACAGCTAACGGAAACCTTTCACCCTCATCCCTACACAGTTGCAGCAACGTCCTAATCGCTAGAAAAGGACTAGACGTTACTCCATAGGTAACGGTCTTCAACTGATATTTCCTTATAGGCTCGTCACCGTTAGGTCTCCACAAAATAGTTTGATAACTAGTGTGAGACTCCTCAACTAAAATCTGTCGATACATTTGCCGTATATCCGCGGTAAACACATACAAATACAACCTGAAAGATAACAATATTGAGACGATATCATTTTGTAACTTGGGACCTGCTAGAAGAACATCATTCAAGGACTTTCCATTGGTAGTTTTAGCTGAAGCATCAAAGACAGTCCGAAGCTTTATTTCACCATTCGCATTCCTTTTCACCACCGCATGATGAGGAATGTAATACTCACTATTAGACCCCACTTGGTTCCCAACTTCAGACATGTGGCCTTGCTCCAAATAGTCAGCCATAAAATCACAATATGCTTCATGTAAGACGGAATCACGACGAAAACGTCCTTCCAACAGCTTAAATCTATGTAAAGCCTGTGAATAGGAATCACCCAGAACTGGGGGGAATTCAGAAAAGGGAAGCTTCACCACATATCTTCCTGAGTCCATACGCCAACAAGATGACGTAAAGAATTCCTCAGCCTGCTGTTCCTCTTCAGACAATGCGACACACTTAGGGATACTTTCAATTTCCCAAAACTTTTTCAATGTACAATCCAATTCCCCCACAGAAGTTAGAAAATTCAGCACACTATTAGTGGAAACACCACCCAACTTGCCCATTAACACCCACCCAAATACGGTGTTAATAGCATGTGGCCCACCATTCTGTCCTCTCACATAACCGGAACGTAAGATCTCACCAAATACTTCTACCCCTAGAAGCAGATCAATTTCCATTTCATCATGTGCAGCCAAAGGCTCTGCGAGGCAAAGATTTTCTAAATACTTCCACTTCTGAACAACAGCAGGAATTTGAGGTACCTTCTCACAAATCTGAGGTATCACAATAGCTTCCAAATTGAAGCTAGGATACGGTTTGCTGTAGGGAAAGATAACACAAGAGACTTTTCCCGAACTCACATTCGATGACATTCCATTAATGCCAACAACAGGGGTTGAATACTCCTTACGAGTAAGATTCAACCTTCTCACACAAGATTCACTAATAAAATTGGCTTGGCTAGCAGAATCTAACAAAACACGACATTTGGTGGATCTACCCTCAGAATCCAATATTGAGACTAGTGCAGTAGCAAGCAACATTCTAGGCTGCACAGACAACTTACTTGCCATGACTTGAACATGACTCTCAGATTCATTAGAGGTACTACCACTGACATCACAATCTGTCACTTTAGTGTCCGGAAAATGCAATAGTACATGGTGTTTTCCACCACAAACCCCACAAAGTTCTTTTGATTTACATTTATTTACTAGATGAGTAGCTCCCAAACAATTAAAACACATTCTAGTCCGCTTGACAAAGGCATGCCTCTTACGACATTCTGCCTGCAAGAATCTATCACATTTGATCAACGAATGTGGTGAACCCTTGCAAAAATTACACTTTTCCTGTGTTAATGTGCCAGTCGAAAAACTAAGTGTCTGCCTTCCCTTGGGATTAGCAGGACTATTATTCTTTCTAAACCCACCACTAGCATTAGACACATTACTCCCTTGATATGCGGAAGTAAGGGATGTATTTTCCAGAGCTCGACAGGTTTTCTCGACAAATCCAAAAAGCATGTCAAACCCCGGAACATTATTCCCATTATGTTCTAGTTCAAATCGCGTTTTAAGGGAAGAAGGTAATTTCTGCAACAATAAATTGAATTTGGTAAAATCCCATAGGTTCAAGTTACTCATCTCTAAAGCCATCAAATTTTCAGAAAATATTGACAACAATTTTCGAAGTTCAACTGCAGAATCATGCCTAGAGGGAGAAGCATTATAAATTGAAAACCAATAATTGCTCAATAAAACACGTTCATTCTGATATCGACTCATTAATGCATTATAGGCGATTTCATAATTATCCTCAGTAATGGGCACATTCCTTACTATTAGACCTGCCTCTTTTTCTAAATAAGAAATCAAAAACTGAAACTTTTCTATTTTTGACAGCGAATTATTTCTATGAATAAGAGTATTGAATAAGTCGATGAACGTAGGCCACCTTGTAAGGTCACCATCAAACTTCGGTATTTCAATTTTGGGAAGCCTCAAACAATTTTCTCTTACGACCACTGCAGATGTTTCATGCTCACTACGAGCCATCATCTCATCAGAAAGATCTTTATGAATGCCCCTTATTGAATATCTCATATCATCAAACATTGTATGAACTGCTTCCTCCTCCTCTAAGGCAGACTCATCTACCAAGGCTATTATTTCATATTGCAAATTCTCAAACCTCGTTACATACCCATCTAGCTCTCCATACCTGAGAAAAAACTCCGTCCGATACTCGCCATTATCACGAGCCTTCTTGGCCGCCTCAAGAACATTTTTAATAGATTTTAAAACTAGCGCGCGTTGCCGTTGCAACTTCACAACATTTGCATTAGGCATGTTCAGGTATCAGGTAACGATTCAATGTAAACACAAGACCAAAATAATCAAATTTAGAATCAATCTGCTAGTAAACACAACTTCTTTACACAAACAATACGGCAACCACACACAAATCACAAAATTTTCAGTTGTTATTCTTTTTCGAAATCTCCGTCGACTACACCAATTGTCGAAACGCCGGTTTTCGAACCCCCAACCGAATGTAACCAACTGAATCAAAACAACTTTTGCGCTCACGCAATTCGCAAAATGTCAATTTCAAATGCCCAGAAAACTCCCCAGATATGTATTACCAACACAATACACCAAAAGTTGCTTGTTTTCGAATATAACCAATTTTTACAAACAGCGCGCAACACTAACAAATTCCGATGTCACAAAAAAACTCCGTTTTTTGTCAAGGATACGTACCAATTTAGATTTTACGTAGACTATTTTACTATAGCGCGATTTATTTATCCGGCTCGAAGGACCAAAAAATGGTTACAATTCGATCAATAAAGTAATTGTAGCCAATTGTGAAGGACCAACTAAATTGGCAAATAACCGCAGATGACTCACGAGAATTGAAGGTTAATCATGCATCGGTTGACTCACCCCTTGTTGGTTGGCGTCGGATGTCTTCCCCAGCTGGGTACTGCGTTGCTCTATCCAGATTCCTAGTTAGCTGAGCGATGTAAGGCTGTGGTCGCCCTTATTGGAGGTACCTGCTACACACGGGGTGACGGATATCACGCACACGTCCGTTTACCTCGGTAGTTGAAGTACGACTCTCTCTATCTTCCGCGTCAACCGTCAGACTTCAAACTCGCAAGTCAAAACGCGGGAGATTCGAATATACAAAATTATTTAAATGGTAAATACCAATCGTAACCAGCAATTCTTTGGTATCATAAAATATTGGGGGTTACATTTAAAAAAAGAGAGAAAATCTAGATTTTGCATTCTACATCATCCTGTATACGAATATGCATCACGGGCTTTTTTATAGCCGACTTCAAAACTAGAGGATATTTTTAATCCTGTCGTGTAAAAAAAAAATAATTTTTGGTTCATTACTTTTTGAAATGCAGTATGTTCATTTGACCACGATTTGGATATAAAAATGGTCATAACTTTTGAAATACCCAGTATAATGTAACAATACCCTATATTGAAAGAACGTAAATCATTAGCAGAATTTGAATATAGAATAATATATAGGGTGTCTCATTTAAAAAAATGCATGTTTGCATCACCACGTAGTTATGGATCACCCTGTATAAATCTAAATATTTTCTGAGCAAGGAGCATATCCATGGCTACATCTTTGATATACAACTTTTTTCTCTATCTTCTACAATAGTGGAGTTATCGAACGAACCGGTACTAAAAACTCACCCTGTATAATCGACCATTGTGAACTCTCTAGTATCTTTTCAATTCTGATTCTCCATCCTAAATGGGTAAAAACTTGCATTTTCCTGTTTAACAAATAGTTTAGCAATTGCTAATTTCAACCAATCAGATTCCACAAAACCGACACATTTGATCACTAGATAAAATGTACTGTTAATTCAATGATGATGATGACAAGAAATTCAAATTACTGCATTATTTTGATAAAACAATAATTTACAATCGATAATGATTATAAATACCTCCAATATACCTTTGTATTATAGCGAAAAAGGGTAAAAATAACATTTTATTGCATTTCACAAAGCTATTATAGACACACACGATGCAAGCGTGCATTACTGGTTGCCTATCCTACTTAACAGCAAAGCCTTGCGATCTGTAAAAGTATAACGTATATCCTTATTTTTCCTAAACTAGAAACGTTTCGTATGTCAGAAAGTGAATAAGGTGCTTTAAATAAATGTGTTTCTGCGCTACGGTGCCTTTTACGCAGTGCCTACAATCTTTACATCCTCTGTGAATATTTCTATAAGAAGGTCTATTCTATAGCAAACATGCATCCAGTCTATAATCAATCTGACAGCAATTGCAATTGGTAATTATACAATAATTATTATAAGGTAAACGTTGAAAATCTAGCATTAATTATGCAAATCAATCACTTTGTTCTGATTTTCTGCTATGATTTTGATCCATGAATTCTAGAATATTTTTGACAAAAGTGTCATCCAGCTTTGACGTCTTGTTTCCAATATTGATAAAACACTATTGGATGATACTTATTAACCTAGCCCTCAATACCCAATAGAAAGCTTTTGCTAAATAACATCCAATAGAAAAGCTTTGTTAAATTCTTTGTGAAATATGCATGTTGATATGTAAGATCGGCCCTAAGGGTACAACAGAATTAAATTCCATAGTTCCACCCGCTAATTACAAAAACACAAACTTTACAGATAATACAACCCTAAGGCTATAGACATAGAGGGTATTGAAATGTGCATTGATAGAAAAAAAATTGCAAATGATCAAAACTTCAATAATTATGATAGGTTGCAAGATCTGCGGTACTTTGTAAAGACGTGGTAAGAATACTACTAATAATAATAATCTTACAAAAGCCATTAACACATTTGCGATACCGGTCCTCACATACTCCTTTGGCATCATCAAGTGGTCGCACACTGATATAGAAAACATCAACATAGCCTTACGAACGGAACTCACAAAACACAGAATGTCACATCCGAACGCATGCGGAAAGGCTTACCATCGATAGGAAACAAGGGGGTAGAGGAATTATAGACATACAGTCGCTTCACCCAAAGCAATTGAAAACACTCAGACATTTTTTCCACAGCAAACAAACAAACTTACATAAGGCAATAGTAGAAGCAGACAAAAACTATACACTACTCGCCCTTTCTTGTCCAGACCACGCTGCAGACGCTCACAATCACATACAATCACAACAAGAAAAATAAGTGCTTTGTCCTAGAAGGCACTCCATGGCAAACATAGATACTGTATAACACAAGACCACATTAATGAGAAGCAGTCACACACCTGGCTGCAGGATGGCCAGCTCTTTCCAGAAACGAAGGGCTTTATGATTGCTATCCAGGACCACGTCATTGCGACACGAAATTACAAGAAGTATATAATTAAGGATCCATCTATCACCGACATAGTTGCAAAAAATGCCACTAACAGAAGAAAACAATAGAACACATTACAAGTGGTTGCAAAACTCTCGCTGGAACTGAGTACACAGCCAGACATAACTCTGCAGCCAAAGTCATACATCAAGAACTGGTCACAACAAACAAATATATACAGACAAAACCATCCCAGCCAATAGACCAGTCAAAGGCAGAAAAAGTGACCTATTTGATAGATGTTGCGATTCCCAATGATATAAATATGCAAAACACCTATGCTAGGAAGATATCTAAATACACAGATCTTGCCATAGAAATAAAACGACTCTGGAAACAAAGCAAAGTTAATATTGTTCCCCTTATTATGTCAGTCTCAGGCCTTATACCAAATACATTTACACCACACCTGCAACAGTTGGGTCTGGACAAAAAGTTACACAAAATGTTCCAAAAGTATGTAATACTGAAGACTTCTAGCATTGTATGGTCCTTCCCGATTTCCGAATAAAAATAGGTTAGATGTTGACTTGGCACAGCCCCTCAATACCTGCTATTACCGCAACTATGCGAGAAAAATAGGAAATAATAATAACAGTATATACTACAACGATGTGGTAATGACGGTAATAATTCAGACAGTTGAAATTTGCAGCATGAGCCGTAGACGAGTATTTTATATCAAGAAGTGTTCAGATTTCACTTTCAAGTAATATACATAAAATAAGAAATTCCTCAAGAATCCTTTCTTGGTCCATTTCTATTTTTATATGCATTGCATCTAGGATGCCAAAAGTCATCAAACACTGTATAAACTTCAGAGTAACAACTTTTCAGTTGTTACTAGGAATAAACTATTGCTTTGCCAATATCATACAAACTTATCATCAAAACTTCTTCAATATCCAAACATGTTCTTTGTCATAATTTTTGTATTATTTATTTATTTATTTACGGGTTCACCCCATTAAAGAAAAAAAAATTACAATGAATTAACAAAGGTATAGGTAAATTATCATTCCTAATACTGTGTGCTGAATGAATAAGAACCAGAGGCTATCCAGCACGGAATGTGGCTGGTGCATAGGCCACACGATGGGCCCTTTTGCGCCTCTATCCGCGCTAGTTCCTAAGACCTGCCCTTTTGGCAAAGGCAAGTACATTCTTAGGTCCTATCCGTTTTATCTCTATTGGTTCCAAGGTTCTTGAGCCCAGCATAGTCTGCCTGTGATAACCCAGGGTTTCACAGCGACACAAAATGTGTGCAGAGGATTCTTCCTCTTCACCACACCACGTGCACGTTGGGTCGTTGACCACCCCCATCACAACCAAGTGACGCCTGAAGGTATTGTGACCATACTGTGTGCTATTAAGGGTTATATTCAATACTTAAGGGTCCTTTTAATACTCGAGGGTCCTTTAAGTAAGATTTTGTGTTTTGACAGCTTCTTGAGGGTCTCTTACGTAAAGTTCCCTTGAGTAATACTTGCCAACCGCAGATACTGCATATGTTGCGGTATTTTCGCAGCGGTATCTCTTAACAAGTAACAAAACATCAACATGATATGTCAACATAACATTTCGTTGCAGTCAAGGCGATTTTGTAAGTTAATTTTGGACTACAGTGTTGTCAGTTTCTGTCACATGCGGAAAAATTACCGGCTCAAAACAAAAAGAGATAACACAAAACATCAAAATGTGTAGGCATATGCATAACAAATTGACTTATATCTGAAATATGACAACGTCGCCAAATGAATCCCGGTGTATCGTAGATGTTGTCTGGGAAACAGATACACAAGGAAAGCCACATTTGAGGGTCCATTAGGTTTAAGTATCCCAAGTGTTACCCAAGTCCAAGTAAACTTAAGTATTACTCTAGGGACAACTATAAATATGGCCCTAAACAAAACATCTAGGTCAACAACTGAATGTTTATGGTCTGTGACTATCAACAGCTGAGACAGATGCCTTCTACCTACATTATACAAGATTCAACTTACCAAATCTTTACAATCTATGTCCGCCCCATGCTTAATCAACAGATCAACTATCTGCAAATGTCCCTCGTAAGCTGCCATGTGCAGCGGCGTCCTGTCAACTTTAGTACGTGCATCTTTAGAAATCCCTGCTCTCAAAAGGATGTCTACTACCTCCAAGTGATTGTTCTGGGCAGCTACATGCAGCGGACTTGTACCGAGCTAAAATGTCAGCTTTATTAGACAAAATGGCTCATGAATCGAAGAAAATTAAAAACAGTTGTTAAATACCCCTATTCACTTTTAACTATCCCAAATCTCATTTGCCATGAGACCCTTGAGTGCAAGACACATTATTCTTACTGTTTTTGAACTATGAGTTTTCTGGGTATAGCGATGGTCACTGTTTTCTGAGAGTAAAAGGCATATTGGAATTCTGATATAAGCGAAATAATTTCAACATTTTTCTCACTATTGGTAAACATTACTTGTTAGAGGAAAGATATGCAGTATAATAAAAAAAGTCATATAAAATAGGGTCTGAATTCAACTGTTTCAGAGATAAATTGATTTTTAGAGATTTTCATTATAATGCAGACCTCCAAACCAAAACCCTAATAAAACAAATGAATTCGTGAAATAGTATCAAAATCAGCATGTTTTGAAAAGTGGCTTCAGGAAACGTTACAAGAAAATGAGTTTTTCTTTAATTTCAGTTATGTATGTTTATTTACCCCACATCCATTAGTAAATTTAACCTCAAAACCACAGTGATAATAAATAAATGAAACAACAAGGCTAGCAATTTACGTCTGACAGTTTCTTCTTATAAAAGTGTTGTAAAAAAATAAATACATGCAAATGCAAATCATTTACAGAAATTCTTTTGACATGTTTACATCCACTAATGGTCATGGTGATTCATTCTGAACAAACGTTTTTTTATTATTACCCAATCAGCTGTAAAGGGAGCCCCCTTCGCAAAGAGGTTTTTCAATGTTTCCACCTTGCCATTAGCTGCAGCCTCCAGTAACTGTTTACCCAGCTCGTTCAATGACACTGAAGAAAGAACTCTTGTGAACACAGGCTGAGTAAGAGGTACTTCCCTTTTACTTGAAGTCTGAGGTTGCACATAATATCTGATTCTCTGACCGTTTCTGGTAGTATCTACGCCTTCTCCTATCCCGTCTAGTTTTAGCATGATCTAAAAAAATCGGAATAAAAACAAATTCGGGATACATTTTTAAAAGTGGGGTTAGCGCCGGTAAAATGTTTTCTTATTTGAATTTTCTGGCAACAGGAAAAAGCATGGCTCCATCTTGAAGTCCAATTGAGGGTTTCCTGTTCCTGTGCCGGGCGGAAGTCGGTACTTTTGGTGGCCATTTCAATCAGAACGACTAGATATTCAAAAATTACAAAGTGTACTTACTTTTTTCGGTTTGTACTTCACTTTTTGGCTGTTTGTTGCGATAGATTTGCTCAAAAAAATATCAGCAAGTCATCCGCAGACTTGCCGTCAATCGCAAAATATTTCGTGACGTCTGCCATCTAGTAGACGGTAGATTAATTGCTTCTCTTCCACCAAACGCGGATAATTCAAACGCGTCTGTTACCAGACGAATAAAAGTATATTTTAAACATTTAATAATCGATTAACATTAGCTCTTTATGATTAAATTTCATTTCCGTTTCCTTTTTTGTACAAATATTCAGGACGTTAGTTCATTTTTTGCCAGCTTATTGATTTTACGGGATTTAAACATTTGAATGCTTTTAGTAACATGGCGTATGCAACCATACATACATGTTTAGATATAAACAACAAAACACAGTAACACACCTGTTTCTCAGTTTCCCACCTACTTTTCAGATCACCTTCGCTTGGCTCACTTTGCGTTGGCTATGAATTTGCATCAAAGTTTCCAGCGCAGTGTTTGTTCTTTGTGTTTCCATGAATTAAATTTTTTTGTATGCTTGATATGGGAAGTCGTTATGATTTAAAAATCTGAAACTGGGTTATCAATATTTAGTTTGAAGCCAAGGTAGGTCAGATATATTTCTCATATCTTGTAATTCGCCTTATAAGGTATCTTGGAAAGACCAGTTATTTTATTCGGTTTTGGTACATCGGTAATTATTTGCACTATAAACGGGTTTTTCCACAGATTAACAATGAGATTATAACACAGTAATTTTGGTAATTTCTTAGGTAACTATATGAGGGGTCGAAAGAAAAGTTCCAATAAAAATGTCTTTACCTAAATGGTAAGTAGGTATTTCCTCTTTACAGTTTATTTATATAACATTATTAGGCTGGTGTTAAGAGCAATTAAATATTTATTTAACTTATCTCATCTCTTTATCTACTTGTCATAAACTTAGATCTTCAACCTGTCAAGTCTTCTTAGACGAAACAAGTCACAGTCACATGTAGGTGTTTTACTCAACCAAAGGCAAAATAATATAGCTCCACTTCCATTTCAGTCGTCTAAATGCAAAACCCGACAAGTCCACGGTAACAAATTTTATAGAAATCAAGAAAAACTGATCAAAGTCTTATTATGATCGAAAATAATACGAAATCGAGAGTATTATAATATACGATGTTTTAGGATATTAAGTCCTAACGCCCCAAAATCTAGGACATATAGTTTTTATAAAATCTGACTTTCAAATTTGGACACGTCGGGTTTTGCATGTTAGGAACTGTGACATGTCGTGTTTTGACTGCTATTTTTGTGGAATCGGATCAACATAAGTGAAACACTTATATCAATTTGGATTATTTTACTGAATATAAAGGAATCTAATCAAACACTGTGCTCAACGACAGTAACTATAAACATAAAGCTAGATATTAGGAAGGATACATTTCAAGGGTTACAAGGTTTAAATGTCAAAATCTAAATTTTCTGACAAACAAAATTCTTCAGAACTAGCAAATGCATTTTCACAATTAGCTTCGATCCTCTGCATTAATGTGGACCTAGCTTCTGTTGAAGTAGGCTCTCCAAAATCCACATCCAAAGCATTTTTCAAAAAACATGGTTATTTTTATTAATAATTTATCAATACAGCATAAATTAATCTAATTCTCTCAGTAAACTGAAAAACACGTGAATTCACCACAACATTGTTTTAACGACTGGATAAAACAAAAACGCACAACGGTCAGAATACTTCGTGCGATCGACATGTGACTTGCTCCCGTTGTCCGTATTGGCTCCTGTGGACATGTCGGTGTTTGAAATAAAACACCCCTTGGACTTGTTGGTGACCTAAGTCAAGTCTAGTTTTCTTAGCCAAATATCTCATGTCTAATGTCGTGTTTTGTAAGCGAAAAATATAGAAAATGGTAGAGCTCCAAATAAAGAACAAAATGGTATATAAAACTCTATTTTGAAAAATTTGTGACTTGTCGGGTTTTGCATTTAGACGACTGATTTATTTGACGAGTACGCAAAACAATGACAAGTCAGTCTTTAATTTCTAAACCAAAGCCTTCTTATAAGTAAAAGTACATTAAATATATGGCTATTCTGTCTCATTCATATTGAATATATTTTTTATTTTTAGCAGTATTATCACACTATGGATTTTTTTGGTGGCAATAGTATTCACAAAAGCAAGAGTTGATAAATGTGGCACCTTATTGTTAGATGGTTGCTTTTGTGGCCAGCAATATCATGATGACCAAACCTTCTTTATTGTGAATTGCACTGGCTTAGGATTCAGAAACACAGATGCTTTGAAATTGTTGCCGGAAGAAACAGAGATGCTTGTTTTTACTGGAAATCATATTAGCACTCTTCCTACAAATCTGTTTGGAGAAGAAAACTATTTGAAAAGATTGAAGTAAGTAGTAGCAAATATTAAGCTAGTTTATTGTTTCGTACTCCTCACACATTTCTTTGTTTTCTATAGTGCTGCATCAACATTTTTAGTAGTATCAGTAGTAGTATTTATTGATCCATTTGAGCTACATAATTTGCTATTTGACAAGTCATTGAAAACAAAAATTGTGGTAAAACATTACATTCTCTATTTTGACTTCATCTACAGAATAGGCACATAGATTTGATAAATGATTCTTCACATACTTTTCTGTTAAACCATGATTGTTCTATCATGGTTCTATTGACTTAACGATTGAGTAAAATAAAGTTTTTTTGTGCCTGGCACCCCAACCCATCAAACGAATAGAATGGTGTATATATGGCATTCAACAGCAAACTGGAGATCATGTCGTTCACCCCGTCGTTGGTGTCTGTCATGTACCCCCAGACAAAACCTGGACTTGTCAGAAAAGGCCGTCTGATGCCACTCAGCATGCCATTGTCTGTGTTCTTGGCACCAATCTAGCCATTGGCGACAATGATTTCACAAAATCTGTGATACAACGTGTACCTAAAAAATCGAAAATCTTTTTTGGCTTTCTATTGAGACGAAAGCTTGCATTCCGGATAATTTCAAGGTGCTGATTACAAATCTATTTGCAGTTTTGAGTCTCAGAGTCTTATTTGACGAAAATAAAAAATTTCAGATCTCTCGGGCTGGCGGGTCTACCTAAAAAATCAAAAATTTTTATTTGCTTTTCTATTGGGATGAAACCCCGCGTTTTGGATAATTTCAAGGTGCCGATTACAAATCTAGTCGCAGTTTTGTCTCAGTCTCGTTTGACGAAAATAAAAATTTCAGATCTCTCGGGCTGGCGGGTGTACCTAAAAAAATCGAAAATATTTATTTGGCTTTCTATTGAGATGAAACCTCGCATTTAGGATAATTTCAAGGTGCTGATTACAAATCCAGTCGCAGCTTGAGTCTCAGTCTCGTTTTGACGAAAATAAAGAATTTCAGATCTCTCGGGCTGGCGGGTGTACCTATAAAAATCGAAAATCTTTATTTGGCTTCCTATTGAGATGAAACCTCGCATTTCGAATAATTTCAAGGTGCTGATTACAAATTCAGTCGCAGTTTTGAGACTCAGTCTCGTTTGACGAAAATAAAAAATTTCAGATCTCTTGGGCTGGCGGGTGAACCTAAAAAAATCGAAAATCTTTATTTGGCTTTCTATTGAGATGAGACCTCGCATTTCGGATAATATGAAGGTGCTGGTTACAAATCCAGTCGCAGTTTTGAGTCTCAGTCTGGTTTGACGAAAATGAAAAATTTCAGATCTCTCGGGCTGGCGGGTGTACCTAAAAAAATCGAAAATCTTTATTTGGCTTTCTATTGAGATGAAACCTCGCATTTCGGATACTTTCAAGGTGCTGATTACAAATTCAGTCGCAGTTTTGAGTCTCAGTCTCGTTTGACGAAAATGAAAAATTTCAGATCTCTCAGGCTGGCGGGTGTACCTAAAAAAATCTAAAATCTTTATTTGTCTTTCTATTGAGATGAAACCCCGCATTTCGGATAATTTCAAGGTGCTGATCACAAATCCAGTCCCAGTTTTGAGTCTCAGTCTCGTTTGACGAAAATGAAAAATTTCAGATCTCTCAGGCTAGCGGGTGTACCTAAAAAAATCGAAAATCTTTATTTGGCTTTCTATTGAGATGGAACCTCGCGTTTCGGATAATTTCAAGGTGCTGATTACAGATCCAGTTGCAGTTTTGAGTCTCAGTCTCGTTTGACGAAAATTACAAATTTCAGATCTCTCGGGCTGGCGCGTGTACCTATAAAAATCGAAAATCTTTATTCGGCGCTCTATTGAGATGAAACTCCGCATTTCGGATAATTTCAAGGTGCTTATTACGAATCCAGTCGCAGTTTTGAGTCTCAGTCTCGTTTGACGAAATTGAAAAATTTCAGATCTCTCTAATGTACCTAAAATATTCGAAAATCTTTATTTGGCTTTCTATTGAGATGAAACCTCGCATGTCGGATAATTTCGAGGTGCCGATTACAAATCCAGTCGCAGTTTTGAGTCTGAGTCTCGTTTGACGAAAATAAAAAAATTTAGATCTGTCGGGCTGGCGGGTGAACCTAAAAAAATCAAAAATCTTTATTTGGCTTTCTATTGATATGAAACCTCACATTTCGGATAATTTCAAGGTGCTGATTACAAATCCAGTCGCAGTTTTGAGTCTCAGTCTCGTTTGACGAAAATAAAAAATTTCAGATCTCTTGGGCTGGCGGGTGAACCTAAAAAAATCGAAAATCTTTATTTGGCTTTCTATTGAGATGAGACCTCGCATTTCGGATAATATGAAGGTGCTGGTTACAAATCCAGTCGCAGTTTTGAGTCTCAGTCTCGTTTGACGAAAATCAAAAATTTCAGATCTCTCTAATGTACCTAAAATATTCGAAAATCTTTATTTGGCTTTCTATTGAGATGAAACCTCGCATGTCGGATAATTTCGAGGTGCCGATTACAAATCCAGTCGCAGTTTTGAGTCTGAGTCTCGTTTGACGAAAATAAAAAAATTTAGATCTGTCGGGCTGGCGGGTGAACCTAAAAAAATCAAAAATCTTTATTTGGCTTTCTATTGATATGAAACCTCACATTTCGGATAATTTCAAGGTGCTGATTACAAATCCAGTCGCAGTTTTGAGTCTCAGTCTCGTTTGACGAAAATAAAAAATTTCAGATCTCTCGGGCTGGCGGGTGTACCTAAAAAAATCGATAATCTTTATTTGACTTTCTATTGAGATGAAACCTCGCATTTCGGATAATTTCAAGGTGCTGATTACAAATCCAGTCGCAGTTTTGAGTCTCAGTCTCGTTTGACGAAAATCAAAAATTTCATACCTCTCGGGCTGGCGGGTGTACCTAAAAAAATCGAAAATCTTTATTTGGCTTTCAATTGAGATGAAACCTCGCATTTCGGATAATTTCAAGGTGCTGATTACAAATTCAGTCGCAGTTTTGAGTCTCAGTCTCGTTTGACGAAAATGAAAAATTTCAGATCTCTCGGGCTGGCGGGTGTACCTAAAAAAATCGAAAATCCTTATTTGGCATTCTATTGAGATGAAATCCCGCATTTCGGATAATTTCAAGGTGCTGATTACAAATCCAGTCGCAGTTTTGAGTTTCAGTCTCGTTTGACGAAAATAAAAAATTTCAGATCTCTCGGGCTGGCGGGTGTGCCTAAAAAAAAAACGAAAATTTTTATTTGGCATTCTATTGAGATGAAACCTCGCATTTCGGATAATTTCAAGGTGCTGATTACAAATCCAGTCGCAGTTTTGGGTCTCAATCTCGTTTGACGAAAATGGATAATTTCAGATCTCTCGGGCTGGCGGGTGTACCTAAAAAATTCGAAAATCTTTATTTGGCTTTTTATTGAGATGAAACCTCGTATTTCGGATAATTTCAAGGTGCTGATTACAGATCCAGTTGCAGTTTTGAGTCTCAGTCTCGTTTGACGAAATTGAAAAATTTCAGATCTCTCGGGCTGGCGGGTGTACCTAAAAAAATCGAAAATCTCTATTTGGCTTTCTATTGAGATGAAACCTCGCATTTCAGATAATTTCAAGGTGCTGATTATAAATTCAGTCGCAGTTTTGAGTCTCAGTCTCGTTTAACGAAAATAAAAAAATTCAGATCTCTCAGGCCGGTGGGTGTACTTAAAAAAATCGAAAATCTTTATTTGGCATTCTATTGAGATAAAACCTCGCATTTCGGATAATTTCAAGGTGCTGATTACAAATCCAGTCGCAGTTTTGAGTCTCAGTCTCGTTTGACAAAATTGAAAAATTTCAGATCTCTCGGGCTGGCGGGTGTACCCAAAAAAATCGAAAATCTTTATTTGGCTTTCTATCGAGGGGAAACCTCGCATTTCGGATAATTTCAAGGTGCTGATTACAAATCCAGTCGCAGTTTTGAGTCTCAGTCTCGTTTGACGAAAATAAAAAATTTCAGATCTCTCGGGCTGGCGGGTGTACCCAAAAAAATTGAAAATCTTTATTTGGCTTTCTATCGAGGGGAAACCTCGCATTTCGGATAATTTCAAGGTGCTGATTACAAATCCAGTCGCAGTTTTGAGTCTCAGTCTCGTTTGACGAAAATACAAAATTTCAGATCTCTCGGGCTGGCGGGTGTACCTAAAAAAATCGAAACTCTTTATTTGGCATTCTATTGAGATAAAACCTCGCATTTCGGATAATTTCAAGGTGCTGATTACAAATCCAGTCGCAGTTTTGAGTCTCAGTCTCGTTTGACGAAAATAAAAAATTTCAGATCTCTCGGGCTGGCGGGTGTACCTAAAAAAATCGAAAATCTTTACTTGGCTTTCTATTGAGATGAAACCTCGCATTTCGGATAATTCCAAGGTGCTGACTACAAATACAGTCGCAGTTTTGAGTCTCAGTATCATTTAACGAAAATAAAAAATTTCAGATCTCTCGGGCTGGCGGGTGTACCTATAAAAATCAAAAATCTTTATTTGGCTTTCTATTGAGATGAAACCTCGCATTTCGGATAATTTCAAGGTGCTGATTACAGATCCAGTTGCAGTTTTGAGTCTCAGTGTCGTTTGACGAAAATAAAAAATTTCAGATCTCTCGGGCTGGCGGGTGTACCTAAAAAAATCGAAAATGTTTATTTGGCATTCTATTGCGATAAAACCTCGCATTTCGGATAATTTCAAGGTGCTGATTACAAATCCAGTCGCAGTTTTGAGACTCAGTCTCGTTTGACGAAAATAAAAAATTTCAGATCTCTCGGGCTGGCGGATGAACCTAAAAAAATCGAAAATCTTTATTTGGCTTTCTATTGAGATGAAACCTCGCATTTCGGATAATTCCAAGGTGCTGACTACAAATACAGTCGCAGTTTTGAGTCTCAGTATCATTTAACGAAAATAAAAAATTTCAGATCTCTCGGGCTGGCGGGTGTACCTATAAAAATCAAAAATCTTTATTTGGCTTTCTATTGAGATGAAACCTCGCATTTCGGATAATTCCAAGGTGCTGACTACAAATACAGTCGCAGTTTTGAGTCTCAGTATCATTTAACGAAAATAAAAAATTTCAGATCTCTCGGGCTGGCGGGTGTACCTAAAAAAATCGAAAATGTTTATTTGGCATTCTATTGAGATAAAACCTCGCATTTCGGATAATTTCAAGGTGCTGATTACAAATCCAGTCGCAGTTTTGAGTCTCAGTCTCGTTTGACGAAAATAAAAAATTTCAGATCTCTCGGGCTGGCGGATGAACCTAAAAAAATCGAAAATCTTTATTTGGCTTTCTATTGAGATGAAACCTCGCATTTCGGATAATTCCAAGGTGCTGACTACAAATACAGTCGCAGTTTTGAGTCTCAGTATCATTTAACGAAAATAAAAAATTTCAGATCTCTCGGGCTGGCGGGTGTACCTATAAAAATCAAAAATCTTTATTTGGCTTTCTATTGAGATGAAACCTCGCATTTCGGATAATTTCAAGGTGCTGATTACAGATCCAGTTGCAGTTTTGAGTCTCAGTGTCGTTTGACGAAAATAAAAAATTTCAGATCTCTCGGGCTGGCGGGTGTACCTAAAAAAATCGAAAATGTTTATTTGGCATTCTATTGAGATAAAACCTCGCATTTCGGATAATTTCAAGGTGCTGATTACAAATCCAGTCGCAGTTTTGAGACTCAGTCTCGTTTGACGAAAATAAAAAATTTCAGATCTCTCGGGCTGGCGGATGAACCTAAAAAAATCGAAAATCTTTATTTGGCTTTCTATTGAGATGAAACCTCGCATTTCGGATAATTCCAAGGTGCTGACTACAAATACAGTCGCAGTTTTGAGACTCAGTCTCGTTTGACGAAAATAAAAAATTTCAGATCTCTCGGGCTGGCGGATGAACCTAAAAAAATCGAAAATCTTTATTTGGCTTTCTATTGAGATGAAACCTCGCATTTCGGATAATTCCAAGGTGCTGACTACAAATACAGTCGCAGTTTTGAGTCTCAGTATCATTTAACGAAAATAAAAAATTTCAGATCTCTCGGGCTGGCGGGTGTACCTAAAAAAATCGAAAATGTTTATTTGGCATTCTATTGAGATAAAACCTCGCATTTCGGATAATTTCAAGGTGCTGATTACAAATCCAGTCGCAGTTTTGAGTCTCAGTCTCGTTTGACGAAAATAAAAAATTTCAGATCTCTCGGGCTGGCGGATGAACCTAAAAAAATCGAAAATCTTTATTTGGCTTTCTATTGAGATGAAACCTCGCATTTCGGATAATTCCAAGGTGCTGACTACAAATACAGTCGCAGTTTTGAGTCTCAGTATCATTTAACGAAAATAAAAAATTTCAGATCTCTCGGGCTGGCGGGTGTACCTATAAAAATCAAAAATCTTTATTTGGCTTTCTATTGAGATGAAACCTCGCATTTCGGATAATTCCAAGGTGCTGACTACAAATACAGTCGCAGTTTTGAGTCTCAGTATCATTTAACGAAAATAAAAAATTTCAGATCTCTCGGGCTGGCGGGTGTACCTATAAAAATCAAAAATCTTTATTTGGCTTTCTATTGAGATGAAACCTCGCATTTCGGATAATTTCAAGGTGCTGATTACAGATCCAGTTGCAGTTTTGAGTCTCAGTGTCGTTTGACGAAAATAAAAAATTTCAGATCTCTCGCGCGGGCTGGCGGGTGTACCTATAAAAATCAAAAATCTTTATTTGGCTTTCTATTGAGATGAAACCTCGCATTTCGGATAATTCCAAGGTGCTGACTACAAATACAGTCGCAGTTTTGAGTCTCAGTATCATTTAACGAAAATAAAAAATTTCAGATCTCTCGGGCTGGCGGGTGTACCTATAAAAATCGAAAATCTTTATTTGGCTTTCTATTGAAACCTCGCATTTCGTAGTAGTCGTAGCTGACGATCTTACCGGTCTGTAGTTCTTCTACGTGCTCCAGAAACTCTAGCTCGCTGCATTCGCCCTTCTGCGATCCATGCGCGCTATGCTGCTACAACTGTAGCCACGTTACGCCCTATGGTTACAGCAATTGCTATGAAAGAAGCACCACGTTCTCGTTGGCCTACAATACGACCCCGTTCAAAGGGTTTAATTGCGTAAACTGCGGCTATAGTTTTCTAGGGGGGATCTTTACACAACCAACTAGTCTCTCGCCTTATTTGCAACAGATATAGTTTTTGAATCGACAAAAACTTATGCTTTGTAAAAACAACGTGTAAAAACACTTATATAGTTTTTTAGAGGTGCTATGTAGGTAAATAGCGTCTAAATGAACAAGTGTTCAAAGAAAATCAAAACGATCAGAATCCTCGATTTAAAAGTTCATAAAAAAAACTCGAATCCTCATCATGATCATCCTTTTTTTTTAGTTTTTGATCACTGACACTCTTTATAATCAAAATAATCCTTTTCGTATTGTAACCATTTGAGAAGAAGAAGAAGAAGAAGCTTTATTTCAAAATAGGATTACCCTAATACAAAATAAAGTAGTGATACCTAAAAAAATACAAATTGGTTATTCCAAAATAATAAAATTAACACTAAAAAATAATTAAATTAACGCTGATATATATACTACGCCAATATACAATGCCAATATTAGAAACCTCAATAATAGAGAGAAGTTAACTGTGAGTCTAAAGATTATCAGATGGCTCTTATGTACTTTAATAATTGTTGTTTAAATATTCTAAGCGACGAACTTTGTTTTATTGTAATTGGAAGATTATTGTATTCATTGAATCCTTTAAAAAATAAAGAATTCATGCTACTTTTCTTGTTAGTTTTAGAAATATAAATAGTTTGTTTTCTAGTCTGATGTGCATGTATATCACTATTATAGCTGAAGCATTGCAAATACGTTGGTGCCATACCTGACACTATTTTAAAAACAAATACCATGGTAAGATAATATAGTCTTTGTGATACAGATAACCAATTAAGGGTTGACAGCATCAATTGAATAGGTGTATATCGATTCGTCCTTAAGATAATTCTCATCCCACGATTTTGCATCTTTTGTAACTGTGACAGCTGATTTGAGTTAAAAAGGTATAGTACAGAAGAACAATAGTCAAAGTGGGGTTGTATAATGGACTGATATACTTTTAACCTCATCTCGGTAGACAGAAAATTAGAAATTCTTGTGAAAAAGAATAGCTTGTTAGAGATTTTCTTGTGTACATAATCAAAATGTTTATCAAATAATAAGTTGTCAAGTTGTATACCTAAGTACTTTACGAAAGTAACGATTTCAATGTTTTGATTATCAATAGTAATTTTTAAATTCGAAAAATCTATCTGTTTGTATTTATGTTTTGAGGTAATGATCATGGCTTTAGTCTTAAGGACATTTAATTTGAGATCTGAGAGTGATTGAATATTGTCACCATATTTAAACTACCATGTAACAACTATGAGGAAATGACTGCAAAGTAATGATTTATGTAATATAGCAATTATGGTGATATTTCACTTATTGAGAGAGCATAACAATGTCTGAAGTATATTAAAAATAGAATAGTTTCTAACCACTTGACTGGAAAACTAAGTATTTATGCACTGAAGGTTTTAGTATACGATCCCGTGCATAATGAGCATGTGGGTGATTGAATTGCTTCATAGCTATATTAAATATTCACATCACATCTGTCGAGGCAAAAATGAAAAGTAAACGTATATTTAATACTAAGGATGATTAAGTGGATATATTTGTACACAAGGTGATGATCGTCAAGTAATATGACTCGTGCGACCATGTATCAGTTTTTTCTATATCTGAGCAGATCGCGTAGGCAGAGCCTAAATACCAGAGTACCGCGGCTGCTGTGAAAGGGTTATGTTAGGGGAAGTTTGTTAACGCGGGATTTGAATGGTCCAATACCCGCAGGCCCAATAAATACAACTCCTGGCAGCCCATTCCAAGCCTTGGACACCCTGGGAATAAATGTGCGGCTGTACCGCTCGGTTCTTGATGTATGGAGAACGACCGCTTTAGGATGAGATGCAGCGGTCGCGCGGGTGCATCTGATAGGAGCGGTGAGCGGCGGAACTATAGAGGATATCTCAGAGGAGCAGATTCTGTTTGAATATCGGTAAAAGAGTGAGAGGTCACCAACAACACGCCGGTGAGAAAGTGGCTGGAGGTGGCGCGTTAAGGCCGGGTTGCCAGTTAGTCGAATTGCCCTTCTCTGGACGGTGTCTAGTATGGACAGAGCAATACTCCAGGCCAGGTATTATCTGGGCTTTATACAGGGTGTTAATTAAGTATGTTAACAAACTTTAACCACGAATAGTACTCTGAAAAATAGAAAGAAAATGTCATATGAACATGGGTCCGGAAATGCTTCCTAAGGGAGCTACGCTCCTTTGCATGGGGCACCCTGAAGACGGTTTTCCCTAGATATTCTCGAAACCATTCATAACAAAATAACGAAATTTGGTACGATTGGTGAACTTTTGACGCTGAATCTGATTCTGAATTCAGAATTTCATAATTTTAATCAGAGGCGTATCATACGGGAGGAGTTAAGGGTAAAAATAACCCCATTTTCTAAATGGTAATTTTTTTGACATTTTGATTTTAGAATATGGTATTTCAGAGATTTCTACGTAAAAATGGTCTCTTGGTACATCTCGATAGGGCTAACCGTTTTCGAGAAAAATGCAAATTATTGAATCGATGCAGGCTATTGTATTCAATAATTTGCATTTTTCTCGAAAACGGTTAGCCCTATCGAGATGTACCAAGAGACCATTTTTACGTAGAAATCTTTGAAATACCATATTCTAAAATCAAAATGTTAAAAAATGACCATTTAGAAACTGGGGTTATTTTTACCATTAACTCCTCCCGTATGATACGCCTCTGATTAAAATTATGAAATTCTGAATCCAGAATCAGATTCAGCGTCAAAAGTTTACCCATCGTACCTAATTTCGTAACTTTGTTGTGAATGGATTCCAGAATATCGAGGGAAAACCGTCTTCAGGGTGCCCCATGCAAAGGAGCGTAGCTCCCTTAGGAAGCATTTCCGGACCCATGTTCATATGACATTTTCTTTCTATTTTTGGGACTACTATTCGTGGTTAAAGTTTGTTAACATACTTAATTAACACCCTGTATAGCGTGAGGAGGTTACATGGTGAGAAGTACTTTTTGGCTCTAAATAGGTACTCAAGGGTGGGGGTGGGTGGTAACTCAAAAAATAATGTCACAACGTGAAATTCTAATGCTACCACAATACAGAGCATGTTTTCTTATGTCGAAAACGCTACCGCGCATGCCGCAAAAATTTCAAAATGGCAGAATAAAAATTCATTCGAACTTTAAAATGGCAGTTACTGTCACAAAAATGATCCAAATAATTTCAAACTTTGCCGCCATTAAGAGGTTTTTATTCTCTGTCTTTTGGTCCACTTCTGATGCAAATCTATGATTTAATTGGGGGAGGGGGTTAAAAACTGATACGAAAATCCTACCTCCACAAAAATGTGTTTTCAACAACGCAATTGGGTGAAATTGAATGTTGATTCTAGTATGAATAACTATAGTTTTTTGATGATCCATCTATTGGGGTAATAACAAAAACGGGTATTCTTAGACCGTTTGGAAATATTTTTTCATGATATATTATTTATTCGCAGGATCATCGATATGTCAAACAATGGAATCCGCGACATAAAAGGCAAGGCCTTCCACCATGTACCGAACGTAACCAGACTCATGTTGAATCACAACAACATATCAATTTCATCTGATGAGGAACATAACTTCCACCATCCTCGAGTATTTTCCAACCTGTATAACTTGCAAGAGTTGCATCTCACCAATGCTTTTCAGGTAAAGTGGAATAGAATATAATGGACTAGTATAATGGGTTTGAAAACGATGATTGAATCATTATAACCTCTTAGAGTATATGTTACGGTTAAAGTGTTTACTTTGATAGTTTGTATACTAGCCGGATAGTATACAAACTATCCAAATGTCTCGTTATGTCGTTATTTTGATGGAAACTCGTATTTCAACTAAAATAGCCATGAATAATGGTTGGTTTGTATACTAGCCAGCTAGTTTATAAACTATACAAGATATGCCGCTAAAGTATATACCACAAAGATATCACACATATTAACCAGTGTTTCTGGTCAGTTTACAAACTATCCACATCATTTGGATAAGGTATGCACCTAATATCTCTAGTAATACATAATAACCAACTCGTTGGTTAGTATATAAACTAACCAATCCTCTTTGGTTATTATGTAAGGCCCGTTTGCACCGGTTACACTTAGGTGAACCTTAACTTTAAGTAGCGCTTAAACTGTCAAATTCGTTTGCACGGTCCACAAAATCTGTGTTAAGCCTTACTTAGAGTGACATCAAACTAATCCGAAGATTTCTTTGGCTTAAGGTGATACTTAGTGATATAACCTGAAAAACTTTCAGCTTCTTTTCGATATTCGCAAGGCAAAGTTCAAAAATGGATTTATTCAGAAATAATTTAATAACACATGATGATGACGAGTGGGTGGAAGTAAATTTAATTATTTCAGGGATACCTAGAAAAATTAAAGACCGACGGAACCATTTCAATATGCCCGATGAATTAACTTTTTTTCAAAGATTCAGAGTGACGAAGCTCACTGGCCATGCATATTTTGGAGTTGATGTCTCTTTTTCTGTGTAAGTTGGCCCCCTTTTCTTATCTTTGTCTTCCTTTTTTTTGTTCAAATAATGAAATCATTTTTGAGAAAGCAGTTGATACAGTTATTCAGCGGAGTCCTGCGATCAACGACTTTGCGTCTTGCGATTGCGAATTGCGAAAATGCGAACACAAAACATATATGTATATTGAGGCTGCAGAGTGGACGGGATTACAAAACATAGCTGGACCTGCGCATATGTCAAATCATATAAGTGAAATTTCAGAAGTACAAATTAAAATTCCCTAGAATTCCGGCGATGCCAAATTGTAAGCTCGCTTAGCTAACGTTACGTTAAAAGGAACCCCAGCAAACCGCTTTAATCTAAGGTTCAGATTAACTCTAAGGTACACCCTAGCTAAACTGCAGATTTAAGAGTGAGCGGTGCAAACGGCCCTAAACTAACTAATTTTCTTTGGCCAATTCAAAATTCAACAGAAAAGTGAGGTTATGTTTACGGCAAGTGCAAGTGTATGACGTGTTGGTATTGTTTATTGTCGTGCCTTGTGAAATTTGTTTAAGAACAGGTATCTAGTTACCAAAAATGGATCAACAACAGCAATTTGAAAAGTTACTGTTAAAATGTTACGAGAAAAAGTACCAAAATTCAAAATTAATGAACGACAGTGATTATAATGTACTTCTGCAACATATAAAGAGAATACGCGAACAAGGACCTAACACTTAATAACAAGATTGATTATCATGTAATGAATACTTATGATTTACAGATAATCGAATCATCTATGTAATCTTATATAAAAGATTGGAAAGATTATTTTACGTTTGAGTGAAACCTGTGATGCCATTAAAGCTGCCCAGGGTCTAGAGATTTATTTTATATGAATATTTTGTTACACAAATAGTATTTCCGTTTGTTTCACTTATTTTTAGGTAATTATAGCAATTGTATGTTGTATTTATGAATAAACTTTACTATTGATTAAAAATTGTTTTTCTAAACTAAAGTAACCAAAGAGGATTGGTTAGTTTACATACTAACCAACGAGTTGTATATTATGTAGTACTAGAGATATTAGGTGCATACTTTATCCAAATGATGTGGATAGTTTGTAAACTAACCAGAAACACTGGTTAATATGTGTGATATCTTTGTGGTATAATACTTTAGCGGCATATCTTGTATAGTTTATAAACTAGCTGGATAGTATACAAACCAACCAATATTCATAGCTATTTTAGTAGAAATATGATTTTCCATCAAAATAACGAGACATTTGGATGGTTTATATACTCGCTGGATAGTATATAAACTATCAAAGTAAACACTTTAACCGTAACATATACAAAAATGGGTGTACTGTTGCATTTCGTTACTCTCTGCATCATTTTGTTTACTAGTAATTTCATTTTAAAGTTTAAAAAATGGAATTTAAATTTATCGAATCGGTGCGATGCGCGCCATACAACAGCCAACAGCAGTGCATTGTTGCCTCGTCAACTTCCAAATCGAGGTATTGACGCAGGTTTCACGGGGTCGAAACTGAAGGCCCGTGCGTCCGGTGCAATTCAATCACCCACCCAAGCGCTAACCGCGCACAAGGCTGCTGCTGCCCCACTATCGAAGGCAGACGCTGTTCATCGCGCAGCCACGTGGGTCCCCTTTTTTTCCCACTTACGCAGTCTCTCAAAATCTTAGGTCACGGATCTGGACCACATGTCCACATTAAAAAATCCAGCCTCAGTTTAATGGTCCGATGAAATTTGACGCCACCTCCCGGACCACTGTGTGACCTTCCACGATCATGAAGCTGCCGCTGAATCGTTTCTTTTAGGACTGTGCAAACAAACATAGTTCTTGTTTACTCCTTCTAACCTATGCGAATTCGTTGGCTTTGGTATATATCAAACTATGTATTTTTTAGCATGTGTAGAGGATCACATAAAGGTATTTAATATTGGGACTTAAGTTAGAATGGCAACACGGCACACATACCAGTCTTCCGATTGGCTGTTTCCCTATAGTCCCGTGACGTCACGCGACTAGAAAAAATCATATAGTTTCCTCATTTTCTCTAGCTTCCTGTGCCCAAAAAAGCCATAAAAAAATGCATGATACTAATCCATTAAAACAGTCGAAGAAACCATCTTTCAAATTAAAACGGCATACTGTTTAGGCGATTTATTTCTAATTTTTTGCTGATTTTTATCCCGATTTTGGCCGACTTTTCACGATTTTTCTCGATTTTTACCACTATTCCCTGTTCACTTGGAATCTTCAAATATCTTCTTCGTTATTTTTCAGGACAGCTATGGAGCTGCATTGGCAGATGATTTGCACGATATTTTTGTGAACAGTAACCTGACGAAACTTTACAAATTGCACTTGGAGCAGAATGAAATCAAAGGTTTCAAGGACGAAAGGGTGTTTTGTGATTTGCCTGATCTCCATGACATATATTTAGGTAACATATTATTTACCCTAATATTGAGAAGTATGATGAGTGGTAAAGTATGAGACCCAGGGTGGTAAAGTTTTTAAAAAACAACTTTTTAAAAGCTTTTATTTAACTTTCACTGTATGTTTGTTCGGGTGAAATCTTGCTACTAAATTTTGAAGCAGATATCTTCAACCGATTGAGCTGAAATTTTGTATTCACGTTTGGATGATAATACACGAGAAGCTGTGTGACGTCATCTCAATATAATATGGCGGACCCTCCAAGATGGCGCAATAGTTATTTTTTTATGCAGTTGTACAATATGGATATTAAATGAAAGGGATTGTTGAGAGTAACTCGAAAAATAATGTGAGGTCACTCTAAATCCAATATGGCGGACCATCCAAGATGGCGGAATAGTTATTTTTCAAGCACTTCTACAATATGGGTATCAAATAAAAGGGCTTGTTGAGAGTGATTTGAAAAATAATGTGACGTCATTCTGAAACCAATATGGCGGATGATTCAAGATGGCGGGATAGTTGTTTTGTATTCACTTCTACAATATGGGTATCAAATGAAAGGGCTTGTTCAGAGTAATTCGAAAAATAATGTGACGTCATTCTAAATTCAATATGGCGGACCATCCAAGATGGCAGAATAGGTAATTTTAATGCAATTCTGCAGCATGGGAATCAAATCAAAGGCTCGCCGAGAATAATTAGAAAAATATTCTGACATCACTCTTGATCCAATATGGCGGGTCATCCAAGATGGCGGAATAGTTATTCTTAATGCATTTCTACATTATGGATATCAAATAAAAGGGCTTGTTGAGAGTAATTCGAAAAATAATGTGACATCATTCTAAATCTAATATGGCGGACGTTTCAAGATGGCGGAATAGTTATTTTTTATGCACTTCTGCAGTATGGGTATCAAATGAAAGGGCTTGCCGAGAATAATTAGAAAAATATTCTGACATCACTCTTAATTCAATATGGCGGATTTTTTAAGTTTTTTTGCTGTACTATAATATGAGTATTAAATGAAAGGGTTCGCTGAGAATAAAAGTGCAGGTTAATAAATAAAAAGTAAAAAAAATAAATTGAAACTAAAGAAAACCTTTTTGAATTTTTTTTAAATGCTGTAAAGAAAGAAAAGAAAGTATTTCTTTAAAATTTTAACTATCAACTTAGAGCTTCATTATACACAATCTATATGATCGTAACAGCTTGTCGTAAGGTTTGCGTAAGTACCTATAAGACTTATAGTATTTAAACTGAAATTTACGAAAAAATCGCGCGACAAGCTTTTATGACCACATAAATTGTGTATAATGAAGCTATAAGTCGATAGTTAAACATTTTCAGGAATATTTTATTTTCTTCTTTTTAGAGCATTCAAATAAAAGTTTTTTAAAAAGGTTTTTTTTGTTTTTAATTTATTTAATAATATCTGGTTTACCAATCAAATCAATTATATTGTCGAATGTAGAGAACTATTAAGCACACTAATGTATGTTGCTAAGCTTGCTATTATTGTTCTGATTGATAAATAATTTGTGTAAATATTGAAGTCGATCATGGCCGACTCTACACTAGGCCGGAGCCTTAGATGTGGCAACGTGGCTTAGCTGTCAAATAGTGGCCCTATAGTTTCAGAATAATTCTTACATTTTATATGTATTAGAGTTCATATCGGTTAATAAATTAAGAAAAATACTTTTTAGAACTACTACTACTAATACCACTTACATCTGATGTCTGTTTCATCACAGTCAGACACTACAAAATAAAAATAAACGCAACCTGTTTCCTGCCGCCACTTCCATTTCCACTTAAATGAACACTCAATTTACTTTGTAAATTATCACTTGAGCTAGAAAAATTCACTATTAGGTCACTGTGAAGCCATTCTTGCTGGTCTTGATTTCCCTTTCACTATCAAATGCTTTCGTAGGTATGCCCCAGGCCATGCCCAGATGAGTTCTATTAACTATTTTTCTGTGATATTTGGGAGGTCCAGAAAACATTATAGGTACCACATTGTGCTTTAAAATAGGTCTTATCCTTTGAAATGTTTGTCAATTATTGTCTTTATCCTTATAAATATAACCAGCCCTTCCGAGGAATACCTTTCACCCACTTCTGTTTATGTCCCTTATCGGACACACAATTGCTAGTGCAACCTGGTACTACACACTTTGCAGGCATCTTTTTATCATTATAGTTTCGTTTGTGCAGGTAAATAAGTAGAAACCCATTCAAAATCACCTTGCAACGTTCTTTTTAATCTGGAATAAGGTGATGTTGGGCCATGGTTTGGTAGTCCTCTACTGGGCTGCAACCTGGTACTACACGCTTTGCAGGCATCTTGTTATCTTTATAGTTTCGTTTGTGCAGGTAAATAATTAGAAACAAATTAATAATCACCTTCCAACCATATTTTCTGCACCTGGAAGGATACACATGACATAACAACAAATGAAAACACGGCCTGATCTCCAACGTTGCCATATTTCAATGCTCCGGCCTAGTAAGTAGAGACGGCCATGGATGGTCCTAAAAAAAAATGTTTCCGTTTCCGTTTGCAGGCGACAACAACATTCCCGGTTTGAACTTCGACATCCTGTGCCTGCCCAAACTGCGGTACCTCGATCTGCAGAACAACAACATAACCTCATTTTCCAAGCACGATTTGGGGACCTTCGATCGGATGGCGCCTCCGTACCGTCAGTCGAGTCTGACGATCGAGATCAAAGGGAATCCTTTGAAGTGCGGTGACGCCATCAGGGACCTGTACCAATGGTTACAAACGACCAACGTCACTATCAGGGAACCAGAATGGTAAGTAGGAAAAGGCTACTTGCCCTTTAGGACTTCCTTCAGTACCTTCTCTTCAGCGGAGGTGTTGGCGACCACCTTTTGGAATTCTTCTCAGTCTTGGGCAGAATCTCAGAGTAAAGCGTCGATGACACGGATCTAGTTTACGAGCTACAAGCCAGCTAGTTTGCTAGCAGCTTGTAAACTAGCCCCGTGTCATTGATGCTTAACAAGTGAAGATAGAGGTAGTAAACAAACCACTTCAGCATGGCGTGCTCATGCTCAAAGCCATAATCTTTTGACACTTTAGCATCAAAACATTGATCAGCTGTGACCTCGCAGTGACAGTTCAAATTGTAAACAATGCTGTGTAACATAACGCCAACTAACCTGAAAATTCTTCCAATGCAACCCATGTTACAAACACTACACTTTTTGAATTCCGTCTCGAAAAGCTGTTAAACTAGACTCGAATATAGCACAGCACGTCCGTAAAGCTTCACCACAGTTACCAACAAATAGCGAATCCGATTTTACTGACCAAGCATAAAAGACGCACAAACAAAACAAACGTTTGACAGGCGAGGTTCTACCGTAAATAAGTCATATCGGCGTTGCCAGCTCCTCAAGATTTATGTAAGACTTCAGAATTTGCGATTATTATGAAGAAATATGCAGTAACGCAGCAAAGGTGAACATATCTATTGATTTTGCTGAAATCCTGAACCATCAAAATACCGCCTTTTTTAACGTAGAATGGAATATTTCTGGATACTATACAATTAAGACGATAGTAAATAATTTTATGATTGCCGTATCTGGTGGTCAATATGACAACGTAAGAAAAGATGTTGGCCTATTAGAATTAGTTATTTACTAGGTACCTCTATGTTCAGTTGTTACTCTAAGGGCTGAGCGGAGAATTGTGCAGGCCTCTTGTATACAGGGTGTTTCAAAAAAATGTGACCCCGTCTCTAGGATAGGTAGAAAACTGAAAAATACTCAGTAAAAAAAAATCGTAATGTTATACATATTCAAGATAACTCGTATCATGTATAGTTTGAAGCAGCTGACTACAAATCCGACAGTTGTTTTGAGTGTCAAGCTCGGGTAACGAACATCAAAAATTTTCAGACCCTCAGATGTTCAAGCTCGGCCTAAAAATCTAAAATCGTTATTTGGTTTCCTATCAAGACGAAAACTCGGGTTGTGTATAGTTTGAGAGAGCTTATCACAAATCCGGCCGTTGTTTTGAGTTTCAAACTCAGGTAACGAAAATCAAAAATGTTCATATACCCTCAGATCTTCAAGCCCAGCCTAAGATTCTAAAATCGTTATTTGGTTTCCTATCAAGACGAAAACTCGGGTCGCGTATAGTTTGAGAGAGCTTATCACAAATCCGGCCGTTGTTTTGAGTTTCAAACTCGGGTAACGAAAATCAAAAATTTTCAGACCCTCAGATCTCCAAGCTCAGCCTAAAAATCTAAAATCGTTATTTGGCTTCCTATCATGACGGAAACTCGTGTCATGTATAGTTTGACAGAGCTTATCACAAATGTTGTTTTGAGTTTCAGACTCAGGTAACGAAAATCTAAAATGTTTAGACTCTCAGATCTTCAAGCTCACCCTAAAAATCTAAAATCGTTATCTGGCTTCCTATCATGATGAAAACTTATATCGTGTATATTTTGAGGGTGCCAATTTGAAATCCGGCCGTTGTTTTGAGTTTGAGACTCAGGTAACGAAAATAAAAAATTTTCAGATCCTCAGATCTTCAAGTTCATTCTAAAAATCTAAAATCTTTACTTGGCTTCCTATCATGACGAAAACTCGTGTCATGTATAGTTTGAGGGAACTTATCACAAATCCGGCCGTTGTTTCGAGTTTTAGCTTCAGGTAACGAACATTAAAAATTGTCATGTTTAGTTATAATATTTTAGACGCCCAGACTTCAACAAAAACTGGGTCTTTCATTAAATTACTGATATGCGTATCTTTTAAAGTTTTTGGTATTATAAGTATAAAGTGCCTATTATAATAAATTGTAAATATATTTTTTTTACTTATCTGTTTCTAGATATCCTATATCAGTATGTTACCTCAAGGTGGATTTTTTTATACAGCTATGTACGCATTTCATTAAACAAAACTAACTGTACGAGCATTTTATCGAACTTCTAATGAACAGCATTGTGTAATTCAAATCGATATAATCGCAATAACTAATGTTTCACTCGTTTTCGTAGGGCCGCGTAACCTCATTAACCGCTGCATCGATTCCGATGAAATGCAAGCGCGTTATTTTACCCCCCAAGAATAATAAACAGTACCTAATCCTCTATTTATGTTCAAGTCAGGCACTTCTACGATATGTAGAAGAAACCTTTAGCACCCCACCCCCCAAAGAAAAAAATTACCACCACTAAGAAAGCATCTTCTCCACCCCAAGAAAAAAATTATCGACATCCTTGAAGAAATATGGGCTGTTTATGCTGTAGTGTAACATAATATGCAAGTAGCTTAATTGGCTTCCATAGTCCCTTTTTTTTGAAGCAGTGCAATGAAACCCACACTTGTAGCGGGTGTTACCTCATACTTCGCCAACCCTCTCATCTTTTTTATTTGAAGATTCAAAAAAGTTTTTATGTGAAAGTTTTATAGTTTTTTTCTAGATATTCATAATTTGACAAGAAAAAAACGAAAAAATAAAAAAAAAATTATTTTTTTCGTATAAAGTTTTATTTTTTTTAAATGGGGCAACCTGTATATTATATCACGGAAGAAATACCATTTTCTTTTGTTTTCAAAAATATAGGGCTCCTTCACCTTATTTTGAAAGATTTTTAAAATATTTAGCTTCAAAGTTTCTCAAAGTAAACCTCAATCCATGCCATGACGGCCGAAAAACAATTGAATGAGGAAATGTTTTGTGTCATTCTGACATTTTGCCGACGTAAAAAGCATCCCTTCGTTTACAGGTGGAAATAACTTCCAGTTTTATCGTAAAAAATGCTTTTTTAATTATTATAATGAAAATCAAAAACTAAGAATTATACCTTTATTTTATAAAAAATAATAACAATATATCTCAAGCAAGTAGATAGTACCTATAGGGCATTATTTGGCGAACCTGTGCCGTCAAGAAGCACGTTTAGATAAACAGAAATCAACTAAAAGTTTTATTTTCATCATAATAATATAATGGCATTTTTTACAATAAAACTGGAAGTTATTTGCACCAAACTGTCCGAATGACACAAACATTGCCGTATTCAATTGTTTTTCGGTCGCCATCGTTTTAGCATTGAATGTGGTTCACTTCCACATTTTAGAAACCTTGAAGTCAGATATTTAAAAAACCTTTCAAAATAAGGCGAACGAACCTTATATTTTTGAAAACAAGAGAAAAATATATTTCTTTCCGTGATATAATATAACTCAGGGTGTCCTGTTTAAAAAAAGATAACTTTATACGAAAAACATCATTTCTTATTATTTTTTCTTTTTATTCGTATCAAATTCTAAATGACAAGAGAAAACTATAAAACTTTCATATAAAAACTTTTTTCTATTTCTTCAAATAAAAAAGTTAGGAGGGATGACGAAGTATGAGGAAACACCCGGTACGTTAAAATATTATAATACTATACAGTAATTTTGGTTTGAGAAGCTAAATTTGAAATTAGAATCAACTTTAGTCGATTTTGTTTCAGCTTGCAGTGTTTGCAGTCCAAACATGGAAACAAATACCTGCTGAACCTGCAGTCTTTGGTCGAATCAAAGAGCGCCAAAGTATCCAAGGCATTGAAGGTAAATATGGTAGAATAATCAAAATTAGTATTAATTATTTTAGGCAGCGGTTCTCAAACTTTTTCATTTTGCGCCTCCTGTTGTAATTCGAAAAATTTGCTTCCCCTCTACGTAAACGTAAAAATTCAAATTACACTTTGCTTTAAACCATTTGAGGAGGGATTATCACTACAAGATAACGAACAACTGATATAATTATGTTTCATCAAGTACCTTACATAAGTCACTTTGTTAATAAATCTTAAATTTCTGGATAGAGCTTCCGATTTACTACTCCTTTGTAAAAGCCAAAGCACTTTGTGCAACTGGATTTTCTGCACTTGCTGCCTTGAAATCTAAATATAGAAATCAGCGATGATAGAAATAAACTTCACGTAGAAAATACTCAGTGGCCATCTCTAACATAGAACCAGATTTAGAGATTGAATGAATGAGGACCAGAGGCTATCCAGCACGGAATGTGGCTGGTGCATAGGCCACACGATGGGCCCTTTTGCGCCTCTATCCGCGCTAGTTCCTAAGACCTGCCCTTTTGGCAAAGGCAAGTACATTCTTAGGTCCTATCCGTTTTATCTCTATTGGTTCCAAGGTTCTTGAGCCCAGCATAGTCTGCCTGTGATAACCCAGGGTTTCACAGCGACACAAGACGTGTGCCGAGGATTCTTCCTCATCACCACACCACGTGCACGTTGGGTCGTTGACCACCCTCATCACAAACAAGTGACGCTTGAAGGTGTTGTGACCCGTTAGTAGGCCTACTAGCAATCTCAAGTTACTCTTATCCAGAGAGAGACAAAATCGTCCTATTCTCTCTGCAGGCCCTGCTAATAGTTCCCGAGCTTGACGGAGATGACCAGAGATGTTGTTCCATCTCAGAGAGTGTTGATTCTGGATCCACTCTCCAGTTGTTTTCCTAGATTTAGAGAAATGTTCTCATGTTAAGGAATTTAAATTCAGAACCTATTTACTAAACAAATATTTTATGTGCAGGTTCTGTTGGTGATTCTGGTGGTGATCCTGGTGACACTGATGAGCGCTTACGTATACTTGAAGAAGGAAAGTGTGAAGAACAGACTGAATCCTTTATTGGAAGCTGTTACAAGGAAAGTGCAGTACACAACCATCGAAAGTCAAGAAGTATGAGTCGTCCTTCAACTTCTTCATGAGCGAAATGGCATAACCAGTGGATGGGGAGCCTAAGGGGGGACACACACATATACAGGGTGTTTCTTAACGATATGCTAATAGATCATTTTCATATTACGTCACAATGGGCGTGACTGCTGGTGTACGGGCTCGTACAGTGTTGCCAGATTACACGATTAATCGTGAAATTGCACGATCTTGGTTCCTATTACACGAGTAGAGAGCAAATTCTCACGATTTTTAATATTGCAGGTTCGATGTACCTACTTATAGTATTTTTATGACTTTACACGATTTTTGGGAGTCGGAGATGGAAGGCCTCGTGAGGCCTACCTTTTTCAGAACGACACTTGGAATTGTCTCAGTCAGTAAAGTATCTAGGAGTCATACTGGATTACAAGCTGACTTGGAGGAAGCACGTGGATTATAAGGTAAGCAAGGCTCGAAACTCATTATGGGCCTGCAGAAGAGTTGTCGGTAGTAGCTGGGGCCTGAGCCCAAAAGTGGTGCACTGGCTCTATACTACAATAGTCAGACCGTCATTAATATATGGCTCCATAGTGTAGTGGACCTGTATAAAGACGGAGGCAATAAGAGCCAAACTTAATAAGGTTCAACGTTTGGCATGTCTTAGTATAACCAGTGTAGTGCGCACAACACCTTTGAGTGCCATTGAAACACTATTGAATCTTCCTCCTTTGGGTCTGGTAATTCAAGTGGAAGCTAGAAAAACTGGGTTCCGTCTCTGGAGTCAGGGTAGCTGGACTTTTATGAATCCAGGCAAAGGACATTCGACGATTCTAGTAGAGTTGCATGAGGATAGTCCTATTTTGTTGGCGAGGAGCGATATAGTTTCTCCTACGCATCGCTTCAATCGCAAATTTACGGTGGTGGTTCCGTCAAGGGAAGAGTGGGAGTCTAGGGAAAGACAGCTCATCGAAGGAGGAGGACAGGTCTGGTACACAGACGGTTCACTCGCTAGAGAGGGCTCGGGCTCGGGAGTCTACGGACCTCATACAAGACTTTCACTCCCTCTTGAGGGGCACACCACAGTATTCCAGGCTGAGGTCTATGCGATACTTGCTTGTGTAAATCGTATTCGGGAAATTGACGGGTCTATGAGGCGGATTACTATCTGCTCTGACAGTCAGGCAGCCACCAAAGCACTGAGTGCTTGGAAAATAACGTCGGGACTGGTCCTGGAGTACAGGATGGCTCTTGACGACATCTCAGCTTACCACAAGGTATCACTGATGTGGGTACCTGGTCACGCTGGGGTAAAGGGTAACGACATGGCGGATCATCTGGCTAGGATGGGATCCGGCAACAGTTTTGTGGGCCCGGAACCATCCTTAGGACTATCTGCAAACTTGATTAGGAAAACAACTGGAGAGTGGATCCAGAATCAACACTCTCCGTGATGGAACATCTCTGGTTATCTCCGTCAAGCTCGGGAACTGTTAGCAGGGCCTGCAGAGAGAATAGGACGATTTTGTCTCTTTCTGGATAGGAGTAACTTGAGATTGCTAGTAGGCCTATTAACGGGTCACAACACCTTCAAGCGTCACTTGTTCGTGATGAGGGTGCTCAACGACCCAACGTGCACGTGGTGTGGTGAAGAGGAAGAATCCTCGGCACACGTCTTGTGTCGCTGTGAAACCCTGGGTTATCACAGGCAAGCTATGCTGGGCTCAAGAACCTTGGAACCAATAGATATAAAACGGATAGGACCTAAGAATGTACTTGCCTTTGAAAAAAGGGCAGGTCTTAGGAACTAGCGCGGATAGAGGCGCAAAATGGCCCATCGTGTGGCCTATGCACCAGCCACATTCCGTGCTGGATAGCCTCTGGTCCTTATTCATTCCTACACCACGCCACGCCCATTGTGACATAATAGGGCTGTTCCAAGTCCTAGAACTGTTTTCATCATGCCCCGCCCATTTTGTGATTCTAGAATCGATGATTGGTTGGTACGCTGGCAGGCCAACCAATTACCGTTTTTAGAACTGTAAAATGGGCGGGGCATTATGAAAACGGTTCTAGGACGGTAATAGAACCGTAATTTGGAACAGCCCTAATATGAAAATGATCTGGAATGATGAAATATTAAAGAGGATAACCTAGATATTTGGGATCAATCATTTGAAACGTTGTGATGCCCAAAAAATTGGAATTTCGAAATAGCAGGCTCTTATATTGTATTCAAGATAGAGCTTGGTCAATTTTTTGGAATTTTTTTCTTTGCATTTAGGAAACATTTTTCATACCTTCACCACTTTTTCTCTCTAAAAAAAGACTAGGTGTTTTTGTTAGGGTACACCCAAAAATTATGCTTGTTATTAAGGAACATTCTGTAAAAAATTGTTTTGGACCTAAATATGCCATCGCTCGATTGTGGGGGACACTTCACGTGGAAAAAAACTCCGTCCTTTTTGTGATATAATTGACAATAACTTTGCAGCACCGCTTCATTTTAATTTAATTTTAAAATCAAGAATATGAGACATGTATTTCACAGATCTGCAGCTGTCTGAGTAGTGTTTGACAAATAGTAAGTTTTTTAGGGTGCTGAATTTAAATATATTCTTAGTTTCACTCCATCACTTGCAGTTTTTTCCCAAAACGCGGGAATGATGGAATCATTTTTTGTTTCTGAAATTTCTCGAAACCGATGATTTTTGAATAATTTTTTTAAGATTCTAATCTTAGTCCATAAAATAATTCTGCAATTGATAAACACTTTAATTCTCGTAATTTTAACAGATTAGTGTTTTATAAAATCACTCCATATTTTGCGAAAAAAACGCTGTTCATAATGGAATTTTTTTATGATCAGCCTCCCGCAAAGTTCGATACATGTATATGTTACGCTCAATACCCGAATTCGGGCAATGCCCGAAAAAAATACGCAGAACTAGTTTTGAGCAAAGAATATTTCCCAAACCCGAAATATGCATTTTATACGGTTATTGAACATTACCAAATAGGCAGAACTAGTTTTGCGTATCTTGAAACACACAGAACTAGGTTTGCGTAACTTGAAATGCACAGGACTAGTTCTGTATATTTTCTGAATGACTAGCACAAATTCTGCTTCTTCCATTCAATCAGCGCTAGCGACGGACTCAAATAAATATAAAGTTGGGAAAGTTAAATATATTTTAATGAATACCAACAAATAATAAATCGCCAACAGATGCTGGTTTAAATTTTTTATTTGATTGTGTGAGCATCAAATTGGCTTGTGCTTCCAAATCTCTTTTTGCGTTTTCACGATTCGTACTTATATTGCAGGAACGTTGGCAAAGAAACCTAACCTAACCTAAACGATAGGTTTTTGCTGGTTTTTGACACACAATGCATAAAGAATGTTCACTTTGGTTGTCATTCCGTACCACAGAACTAGTTCTGTGCATTTAAAGTTGCGCAAACTAGTGCATTTCAGGATGCGCAAAATTAGTTCTGCCTATTTGGTAATGCTCAATAGTCGTATAAAATTAATATTTCGGGTTTGGGAAATATTCCTTGCTCAAAACTAGTTCTGCGTATTTTTTTCGGGCATTGCCCGAATTCGGCTATTGGGTGTAACATATATATTTGAACTCAGCACTAAGAGCTGTAAAACCTGCAGATCTGTGTTTTTGCAAAAACTAAGTACTGGTTAGAGAAAATTAGACGTAGACGCGCTAGAAGAATATAGATATTTAACAGTTCATTTTTGAGTTAGGTACATTGCTGTAACTAGAGTGGGGGTAGCACACGGTCTGGCTAGAGGGGACATACTCAAAAACATTTTTTTGACATAGGCCACCAAATCTGTGCCCCCCCCCCCTAGTTACGTCAATGATTAAGTAGTTTTTATTAATGTTCCTTCTTGCTTTTATCATCACTACATTATTTTACTTAATTTTTTTAGGTGTATGTATGTGTCATCAATTCTACTAGTCATACATGACTTTGAACTATCCAAAGTGCTATACTTTTTAGCTAGTTTTTCTCACCTAATTCATTATAATTTTTTATATCATATTAATTTAGGAATTCAACAATTCAGCTTTAGAAATTAAATGTCATTTCATCGTGTGATCTTTAAATTTTCTATATTTTTATATTATTAATTTCAGAGGATCTTGTTATATTACTTCTGTTTAAGACATTTTGAAAGTATTGAATTTTTCTTAATAAAAGTATTATTGAATGTATATTTAATAGCCACTGTAAATTTTTGAGGTATTTACACGATTTATATTGTATATATGAAACATCAAATGTTTTACTAATTTTTTTACAAATAAATTATATATTATAATGTGTTTGATTTTGCGTATAGATTCCTCATTGTAGTCCTGTGAAAATTGTTGGTGCCTAAAACCTGAAATGAGTGACTTCTTGGCAGATTGTTCATTAGAAGCAAGTGCTTGGCCTATTTGGTATACAGTCACCGGCACGAAAAAAGGAGCACTTGACATTTTAAATATAATTCCTTTTTTTATTGTTTGGTGATGTTTTATTGTTTTAATAACTTATACACAAATAAAGCAACATGTTTTAAGTAATTTCTAACATTGATCTACCATTTATGTGAAAAAAACTTTTGTTACAATACTACAAAAAAAAATAAATTGGTAGTTTGCTAAAATGACCTTAAATTATTGAAAAATGAAACGCATAGCAAGCAAAAACTGGGCAGGGGCATTTTTAATAACGAGTGTTGCCTCCCCGTGCCCGAATGATTGCTTGCATTCTTCTTGGCGTACCTCAAATAAAATGACGAATGTCTTCTTGAGGAATAAGGTCCCATTCCTCTAAGAGAGCGTGCTGCAATTCATTTGAGGTTAAAGGAATAGGAACACTACTTCGTATTCTTCGCACAAGCATGTCCCAGACATGTTCAATCGGATTCGCATCTGGACTTAACGCTGGCCACTCCAAGACATCAATGTCTACATCGTTTAAGTATTGTTGAGTAATTTTTGCGGTGTGGGGTCTGGCATTATCATGCATCAGAATAAAATGATTTCCAATAAAATCAACATAAAGAACAACAAAACCTTGCAGAATTTCATTAATGTACCTGACAACAGTTAAAGACCCTCTTGAAATGATGTACAACTCAGGGCGTGTCCAGAGAAATTCCAGCCCACACCATAAGTGAACCCCCTTGGTAGCCTGCCCTAGGACTAAAGGTACATTCTGCAAAAAACGTTCTTGTGGTCTTCACCATACCCTTTCACGACCATCTGGAGACCGCAGGCTAAACTGGACTCATTAGTAAACAAAATACGCCGCCATTCATTTTCTCCCCAGTGCTCATGATTTCTCGCAAATTGAAGTCGCGCTACACGATGACGTCTAAGAAGCTCTGGACCTGTAGCGGGTCTATGACTACCAAGATTTTCTTCATCAAGTCTTCGTCTAACGGTCCGTTCGCTTACATTGGCATTTCGGACGTGATGAAGTCGATTTCTGATTTCTATAGCTGTAGCATGACGATCTCGTAGACCTTGTAAGATGACAAAGCGATCATCATGAGCGTTAGTCCTTCGTTGGTGGCCAGTGCCAAGTCGTCTAGTGTAACATCCAGTTTCCGAAAAACGTGTATAAATACGATGCACAGTGCTATTTGATACGAGATGATACCGTTGGGCAACATATCGTTCACTTATTCCGTCTTGAATCAACGCAACCTTAGCAGCCGCGGTTTGAGGACTAACAGCAGGCATGTTTAGCTCAAATAAACCCAGCAGAACTTGTGAATGACTTGCTTTAGCAAGTATATTTATATACAGCAAGACTTTCACCGTCTGTCAAATTTATTAAAAATAATAAAAAAACCCATGGCCAGTTTTGAGTGATACAATGGGGTATTTTCCAACTTGCTAATATTGCCTGTTTAATGGCTGAAATGGATTGCTTGTATCTAATTTATAATGACGGCACTGTTTGCTCAATTTTTTTCTGCCCACGTGGAGTAAAGATAGTTTGAAAATCATCCCTTTGAAAAGAACTCATTTAAATCTCTTAAACCTCCCGCCTAAGAAATCAACCAATCAAAAGTAATTTTTATGCCGGATGTAGATAGGATGTGACCATATTAATTTGAATTATGCGTAGATTCAAGGTTGTCACGTTGTTAACATTTTGCTTAGTTTTTCAACATATAGAGGATGTAAACTTAATTTTATGTATTATGTTTATTTAGTTTCCCTCTTTTTAATTGAATAAAAGTTCATGTTTGTAGACTATAAATGTTATATTACACTGCAATTCCATTTTTTGCATTATGTAATTAGCAGTTTACTATGAGAATGTTTCCTAGTTACTTTTCACAATTTTACTCGTCGTTCTTTAACAGCCTGTCACTAGTGTCATACCATACATAACCTCCCCTGGTCTCACGACTGTCACGGTATCTAAATTAACCATGATGAAATGATGTAAACAAACATCTGTCAATGTCAATACGAAGCGGAGGTTAATGGTTATGTTGGTAGATGGAGAAAAGGAGGTCAGATGACAAAGTAGAGTCACATTCTAAGGACAGCACCACGAAGGACTTACTACGTCACGCTAAGATTTATTACGTCGCAGCTTTGGCGCGAAATTTTATGTTTGAACTTTGGAGGGGATTTTAACCCACTTCGCGTTCACAATAAAACGTAAAAATGTTCGTTACATGGTTTTTGGGGACGTAACATCAATATTCCGTCATAAAATTTTGTTCGGAAAATACCCCATTATACAATTTCCATTTTAGTACACCTTTTATTAATACCAGTTTTCTTTTTCAAATAAAAGGTTGATTGTAGTTATAAATTAATTAAAAATTGATGTTTTGCTTGTGGGTAAGCATTCAGGACAATGAAACATTAAAAAAATTATACTTTAAAAAATTAATCATAAAATCTCAAGTGCTCCATTTTTCGTGCCAGTGAGTGTAGTCCTGCAAACACTGAATTTTACCAGATTCTAACTACTAAAAAAAGGGTCTGCTTCTCTTTAATGAATATATATTTAATAACAATTTATATTATATCTGTACTTTGGAGCAAAGAGCACCATGTCCAAATCTTAACTAAAACATTGATATGTGTTTAACATTTAAAAGAATGGAAAACAAAAGCATAAGCGTTATTTTCATGCAAAAGTAATGTTCAAATTCTGAATAACATTAAAGTAACTAATAGTTAAAAGGCTTTTCTGAACATTTGGGAACATAGTGTCATTTACACTCTGAGGTACAGATATATTGCGACACAACATTTCTTTTTTCTGTTCGCCATATTTAAATCAAATAATCAAAAATACAAAAGATCCGATCCAGTTTTTTAAATTCTACGTCCATATAGTGCTTTTACAAAAAATTAATTGTACACTTTAGCAACCCAAATAATTTTTCTTTGACGCAGAATGTTTTAGAACGTATTTCTTTTATTAGGCTATAAAAATGAAGCACAGAATGAAACTGAAACATAAGAACTATAATTTATTGCTTAATAATAGTAGTAAATCCCACAGAAAATAGGTAATTATACTGATTCAAGGTAAGAAATGTAAATATATATAACACAGAGGAGTAATGAACTGCAGCTTCTTGCGCTGTTCGACGGGCGTTCACACGCTCCGTCGTCTTGGCGTCCTCATAAGTTGTTACCAGTTCCGCGACTCGCGATGAACTGAGAACGGATCAGCGGTGTCAATGTAACATTTTTGACAGAATGAAGGTGGTGAATCCTCACTTAATTTTGAAATGAAAAGGTGGAATGAATTTTTTTAGTAAGTCGTTTAGTTTTCAATATACAGGATTTTGAAAATTTATTTCAAAATCGGTTTTTTATTTTTATTTTTTCTATTGTTCAACCGATTTTGTTGTAATTTGGTGAAGTTGCTTGAAGTGATAAAAGAGTTTATTTGGCTATAAGCAGATGAAAGTCCAGTGTTGCTCTTAGGGGGCCTTTCTACAATATTATCGAGAAAAATAAAAGCCACTGACTTTTCTTGAAATTTTAATTTAATTAAGCAACTAAAATAACAACTTTTAATTCTTTGAGATTTTTTTTGTCTTGCTTCCTTTTCGAAAAAACAAACCACTCTATCGCATACCCATAACGCCTATATTTTTGTATTTATCATTTTTCTCGAAATGTAAGCAACATGCAAAAAGCTCAAGCCATAAAAAGTTGTTATTTTAATTGCTTGATCAAAAAAAAATATCTCAAAAAGACAGAATAAAAGCTACTGACTTTTCTTGAAATCTTATTTTTCTTTCGATTAAGCAACTAAAATAACAACTTTTTATTAACTGAGATTTTTTTGTATCTTGTCTCCTTTTCGAGAAAACAAACCACTTTACTGCATACCCATAATGCCTATATTTTTGCATTTATTTTTTTTTCTCGAAAAGAAAGCAAGATACCAAAAAAGCTCAAGACATAAAACAGTTATTTTAATTGTTTGATCAAAAAAATTATTTCAAAAAAGTATATTTTTTTGGCGATAATTTTGGACAAGTTTCCCCTTAAGACGCCAATACTAATTTTCATCTGTTTATGGCTGAATAAGCCTTTTATCACTTCTAAGGTATTTACCAAATTTCAACAAAATTACTCAAAAGAAGAGTTAAAATAAAAATACCCGGTATTTCGAAAACTAAGCGACTTACGAAAAACCTCTATTCCACATTTTCGTCTTAAAATCAAGCGAGAATTGAGGTTTTGAATAAAATTTTTTTTTGTCATAAATGGAAGGATCATACATAAGTTTTATAACAAATCTGTTTTTGTTTTCTTTTTTTTCGCAATAATTCAAAAGTTATATCAAAATAAAAATGGGTTTTTGAATCGAGTACCGAAAACAAGCCGACGGCTCCCGAACCCGTGTGACGTCACCATAGCGGTAAGGTTGCTCCTTTGACCAACGACGTCCTACTCCGATACTAGATTCACAGCCAATCGCGAAAATGCGTACTGCTAAACTGGTACCTAGTGTATGTTTTTTTGCAACACAGTCGAAGAATGAAGTTTGCAGCTCGAGACGAAGTCTACGATCGAAATGAATATGTTTTTGAATGTTTGAAGTTGAAGTCAGATTACAGATTCCAGTAAGTAAGTATACCTAATCAAATATGTTTCGTTGAAAATATCTCCTCACTCGAAGGCCCAGTGGTTAGAGAGTCCGATAGTGGATCTTAGGGTCTTTGGATCGAACCCCAAGCCTTCCAGCTTTTTTTTTATTTTTTTTATCAAAAAATTTATTGATGTGCTTTTTGCACTTGTTACACATACTTTTTCTACGATCAACATAAATATGTGTTTGAATCAAATTTTGTTAGACATATTACTTGCACTACACAGTGCTTGTTAGATTTTTATGAAAATTTAATATTGTTAAGCTTCATTGCCCAAAGTTAAATAAATAATAATACCAAGTGATAAACAGAATGTGATTACGAGTTTGAGTTACTTTTTTTACATTAAAAAACTTAAAAATGAATGAATTGAATGGATGAAGGGATTTTGTTTTATTAACCAACTATTACATTTAAAAAAATTAATGGCTATTGATATTGACAGACAAACCTCATTTCCACTGATTTTTTGAATTGTCCACCGCCTCCTGTACTTAGTTTTTGTACTGCAAGTAATATGTCTAACAAAATTTGATTCAAACACATATTTATGTTGATCGTAGAAAAAATGTGCGTAACAAGTGCAAAAAGCACATCGATAAAATTTTTGATGAAAAAAAAGTTGGAAGGCCTGGGTTTCGATCCAAAGACCCCAAAGGCCCTGAGATCCACTATTGGACTCTCTAACCACTGGGCCATCCTTCGATTGACGAGATCTTTTCAACGAAACATATTTGATTAGGTATACTTATTTACTGGAATCTGTAATCTGACTTCAACTTCAAACATTCAAAAACATATTTATTTCGATCGTAGACTTCGTCTCGAGCTGCAAACTTCATTCATCGACTGTGTTGCAACAAATATACACTAGGTACCAGTTTAGCAGTACGTATTTTCGCGATTGGCTGGGAATCTAGAATCTAGTATCGGAGTAGGACGTCGTTGGTCAAAGGAGCATCCTTACCGCCATGGTGACGTCACACGGGTTCGGGAGCCGTCGGCGTGTTTTCGGTACTCGATTCAAAAACCCATTTCTATTTTGATATAACTTTTGAATAATTGCGAAAAGGAAGAAAACAAAAACAGTTTTGTTATAAAACTTATATATGATTTTCTTATTTATCACAAAAAAAGTAATTTTTTCTTGATTCAAAACCTCACAGCCGTGACGCCGCTAACTCGTTCTCAGTTCATCGCGAGTCGCCGGACCGGTAACCGCTTCCGAGGACGCCAAGGCGACCGGGCGTATCGACGTCGGCCGAACAGCCCCAGAACCGGCGGTTCACCGGATCATGGCCGCAAAAGCCTTACACAATACGGATGAATAACTTAATGCAACATGAATTCGTCGTCGTAATCGCTTTCGCCGTCTTCGGAACAGTCGAAGTCCCCTCCGTTCATCAACTGTTCCATGGCGATGTAGTATTCGATGTCGTCCTTGTCGTAGTATTGGATGGCGATGGTAGGATCGGTCAGGTCCAGCTCAAAGTCATCGTCTTCGCTGTCGCTCTCCAGCATGTGAGGGCCCAGGAACAGCACTTGCTCAACAATCTGCTGCAATTCTGGAAATATGTTATTGTCTAAGATCCGAATATAAGACGACCTTCACCGAACTGGTTAATGGATGAAAAGCATTTTATATTAAATTTAATATGTTAAGGTACATATCGCGAGTGGGTTGGTTGAAAAATTTCAGCCCAGGATATGATTAATTAAATATTGAAAAATTATTTTTTTTAAACATTTCACTGGTTTGGTTAATAGACAAATCACTTACTAATCGAAAGTATGAAGCCTTTAGCAAACGTTAGGTTGGCTACGTTTTTTCCGTCCCAACTATACGGTAGGCAGGTGTATAAACAGGTACATCAATCATAGTAATTTGCACCGGTGTGGTTAATGCATGAAACTTATATCAAAATAAAGATAGTTTTATTGCAAACACGTCGATATAGGGTTGTCTGCAAAAAATCAGTCTGGAATTCCGGTTGTCGAATTCTAAATATCAAAATAGTGCTGCCAGTGAATACGTGCGCCAGAGAGGTCCGAGCGAACTATCCCGTGTATTAACAACGGACGCAGCATAGCAGCTGCGTGTAGCTCGGCCATTGAATGAAAGAGAGTGCGCATGTCATGTGTCCGTGAAATTGAAAAGGATAGCGATACACTCGTAAAAGCTGTGCAATATTTTGGAGCACTGATAATTTATTAATATTTTTGAAGGTGAAATTATTAAATTATTATGCACTTACCGTATTCTCACCAAGAAAGTTATTAAATTCTTCATTATATTTTTTACCCAAAGCAGTCACTTTTTTGTAGCACGTGGTATGATAACCTACAAAATCGAGTGATGTATTGGTTAACTCTTCGATCATAGTTATATATGATCGAAGGGTTAACTCAACGCCAATGTATTTAAAATTTCTCTTTTTACGAAAATTTAATTTCAACGAACAGATTTTATACGTTTCATCGTTAAAATCAAGAACATCATCGTCCGAATTGCATAGAAAACACTTTTTAGCCATTTTTTATCACAATTTAATGTTTATAAGTAACAACAATCAGTATAGTAGTAGCACGCTTTTTCAATTCAGAAGAATGAGGCAAACTGTTCCAATACAATGATGCACAGCATTTACGAGTATATCGCTATCCTTTTCAATTTCACGGACACATGACATGCGCACTCTCTTTCATTCAATGGCCGAGCTACACGCAGCTGCTATGCTGCGCCCTTTGTTAATATACGGGATAGTTGCTCGGACCTCTCTGGCACACTGGCAGCCTTATTTTGATCTTTAGAATTCGACAACCGGAATTCCAGACTGATTTTTTGCAGACAACCCTATATCGACGTGTTTGCAATCAAATTATCTTTATTTTGATATAAGTCCCATGCATTAACCACACCGGTGCAAATTACTATTATTGATTTACCTGTTTATACCTACCTACCCTATAGTTGGGACGGGAAAAACGTAGCCAACCTAACGTTTGCGTATTCTATGGGCTCCATACTTTCGATTGGTATGTGATTTGTCTATTAACCAAACCAGTAAAATGTTTAAAAAAAATAATTTTTCAATATTTAATCAATCATGTCCTGGACTGAAATTTTTCAGCCAACCCACTCGCGATATGTTTCTTAACATATTAAATTTAATATAAAATGCTTTTCATCCATTAACCAGTTCGGTGAAGGTCGTCTTATATTCGGATCTTAGACTATAAGGAACTCTCAGCATTCTCCTCCACGTCCACATTTAAAAAGCATCTATGCGAGCTCGATCTGCCTTTTTAACAGTCCAAGTTTCCGAAGCATACAAAAATATGGACAATACAAGAGACTGAACCAGTGAAATTTTGGTAGCTTTAGTGATGTTATGGCTTGTTTTAGACCGTCTTTATTACCTCCCACACAATGTTATAATAATAACATACAGGGTGTATGAATAATGTGTGGCTGGACGAGAACCGCTTCCTTATTTAAGATATAAAAAATGCCTCAAATAAAAAATGTAGAGGGCAATAAAGTCTATGTTCCAAAAATATTTACCATTATACAGGGTGACCAATAAATGTGTTACGTATCAAAGTAACATTTTTTCAAATAGAAGTCCCTGTATATTATTGCATATTTGGATTCCTTGGTCGATTTTAGTGTAACATTATGTATCATACATGATACTTAGAATGAACCGTTTAGACGCAATTCACCATTTTTGCTAAAATGTTAGAAAAAAATTGAATATCACAGTGTCTACATATACTCGTAAAACTAAGGAAGCTGTGACTTTGCAGTGCGACTAAGCATCAAAGGTTTCCACCTGGTAATACTGTCAAATGTGAATTCTTTTTGTATTCGTGTGAAGTCGGTAGATTAATTAAGGAACCTTAAATCACAGATTACCTGAATTTTTCAAATGGGAATGCCTAATCTTTTTTTATATGGTGAGATGTAAAATTTGATGGCCTTTCTAACGATATCAGATTGACAATATTACTATCTTGTAGTGTCCATTTTATTTGAAATTTTCGGTCAAATCGGGTTCTTCAATTTTTCTACTTGTAAGCAAACTAGGGCATTATAAAAGAATGCAACAAACAGAAAACAGAAATATTTAAATAAACTACAGCAACAAGACAAGATGATAAAAATTCCTTACAACATATCCACTGCAACCAGAAAAAATAGCAGAAACTACAAGAGATTAATACTGACAATCTTGTTTTGGCAAATTTTACATTTAACTGTACAAAAAAAATTGGCATTCCCATTTAAAAAAGAACAAGTTACCTGTGATAAAATTTTCCCTAACTAATTATTTCACCAAGTATAAGATATCAAATTTGACAGAACTACCTAAGCTACCATGTGAGACAAAATTAGGAAATAACATTAAAGTCATACAAAATTCTTAGTTATTTTTCCTCCTATGTTGTAGGAAGCAAAAGTATAATGGTCCCCCTTAAATCTACCATGAAGCTCAAAATTCTAGAACATACCTAAAGACCCATCATCTCTCCTTCTCCTCCTTGGTTTCGGTGGACCCACATCCAAAAGTCTACCATTGGGCAACATATGACGGTAAAGACAAGTATTTCCAAACGGACATTTGCCTTTTCCTTTCCTAAAGTATTTGCAGTCTAATTTCTTCATCCTTTGTTTTTGGTTGTCTATGAACGTAGTCTTCTCTTCTTTATCCAACCAGTGCTTAGAGGGATACACAAAATCTAGAAGAAAAGATTAAATTCTAAAAAATTTGCAGAAAAATTCTGAAATGCATACCTTATAATAGAGATATATATTATGTTATTATTAAACATGTAAAACATTTTAAACACTCTGCTAATGAATCTTTCAATATGCAAACTGAATAGTCCTTGATCTGGTTTTCAAAATTATAGAAGGGATAAGAATCACCACACAAACAATAAACAGATCCACAAAAATTTAAAATTATTCATGATAAGTGAATTTGTGGTTCATGGGTTCTTACGCCAGCATCTTTTTGTTAAGGCATGAAGTAGAACCACAAATTCAATTGATAATTAAGAAAACTTCGATCAGCGCTAACTTGATTTTTTCAACTGGGAATGCCTAATTTTTTTTATACGGTTAAACCTAGAATTTGATAGCCTTTCTAATGATATAAGGTTGTGAATATCAATCTCTGGTAGTTTTCATTTAATTTTAAATTTTCACACAAATCAGCGTTTTTTTTAATTTTCCTACCTATAAGAAACGTAGCAAGCCATGAAATATAAACAAAAACCTGTTCAGGTAGAAGAAAACAACTAACGTAGCAGAAAAATACACACGAACTAGACTAAAGGGACAAGATTATAAAAATTACTCACAACAAACAAAGTCTAACCAGAAAGAACGGCGGTAAAATCTCTAAGGTCAAAGAGAAGCTGGAGTATAGCAGTAACAGATATTTTTTACAGTCTACTGGCTACCGCAATTAACTAGACGTTAAAAATTTGCAAGACAATTGAAGACCCTGATATGAAACAAAAACAACCAGCAACTGTTGCTCCAGCACGCAATTATCAATCATATGTAATAGTGTAAAAAAGTAGTAATTTGCATCGAAGTCGATACCTCTGAATGAAGCCCTTCTATTTTTCAATATCTATTAGCAATATTGCAAAAAAGGAATACTGACAAATCAGATTTAAATTTTCTGCCATTTAAGTTATGTTTTTCTTTAATTTGAACAAATTTTAGTTCATTCTTTATTTTCTGCGATCTTGCTAATAGGTACTGAAGAATTTTCAGGACTCTAGTAATCTGAGGTACTTTTGACTTGAGTTTTGATAGAATTGCATACTCTTTTATATCATTAAATGTGAAATTTTATTATGAAAATAATAAACTGCCTACAACATTGTCTAGTAGTTTTCGTTTCATTTCAAAATTTTTAATGGTTTTGGAAATTGCCAATCTCTAGTACATTGCAGTAGCTAGTAGGCCGTGATGAATTGATGATGAAATTCAATACATGATAATTAATAATAGTGAGGATAACAATGTTTTGCCAGTTACCTGATGCTATTCTGCATTCTGGACAAGCCTTTGACACATCAAAATCGACCTCTCTACTTTGCCTCCACGTTTTAATGCAAGAAAAGCAGAAGCAATGATTACAATTTGGCAATATTCCAAACATTTGATCAGCTCTAGTTCCTTTACTCAGTATTATTTCAAAGCAGATGCCGCATGTCTTATCTTTAGACTCGCTGATTCTTATCAGTGAAAGGGCCTCTTCGACAGACGAAGTACTTGGGCCGAATATGTGCATATTCTCTTTTCCTGGAGCTGGTGCTTTAGGTGGCAAAGCACAGGCTCCTAAAGCACAGTCGTTTTCTTGCTGGACCTGAAAAATGTTTTTTGTATAAGAAAATGTTTGTTGACTTGAAAGAAAGACAGAGAATGGTATCAGCAATATTGCATATGAGACACTTTAAAGCAGCATAGGATATTGTAAAATGAGGGCACTACTTAGAATGAGACTGTAATACAAATCTTTGATACATCTACATATATGAATAAAGTTTATCATATTATGTGACCCAAATATAACAAAACATCAGGAACTTTCTCACCATGTTATTCTCCACTGGTTTTTCCACAAGTTTTTCCACCACACTGTCAGGGTTCTCATGCAAGTTTCTGCACCTTCCACCAAATCTGCACATACCTCGCAAGTTGTATCTACATATCACCCTGTTTTCTTGGTTCATAGCGATATTCATTTTGAAAATGTGTTACAAAAATAGTATGCAGAACAGCTTAGGATGTTGTAAAATTTTACAATATGGTATATCTTCGAATATTTATAAAATAAGAACAGCCATTAAACGGTTTTTGGCAAATTTGAAAGATTACAATGTCAATGTCGTTTTCAATAGGTCATTTTGAAGAAAATGGCCACCTGCAAAAAAAAAGGGATGTTTGAAAATAGTGAATGAGTTTTTAGATAACAATCCACGTATTTACTTCTTGAAGAATTCTCGAATATGTCTCGATCTTTGTTCAACTTTTTGTAACGGCAGCGAATGTCAATAGCCACTTGATTGTATGAAAAGAACTACAAGAACTAGGCTATATTATTCTGTGCTATTATGTCAACATATGGCAAATGTTGAATTAAATATTATATGTTAAATATTGCGTAAGCCAGTATGCTGTGTTTTCGTTTTGTTGAAAAATATGCCCTTTGTTAAACGCCCTATCCTATCACTCCCATGAGTCCCATGACCCTATTTGTATTTAGGTTATGTGGTTTACCTTCAGCGAAAGGAAAAACAGCCGGAAATTCTTCGATGTGAGCAAACACAACAGTTTTGTGGTATCTCTGGTGGTAACAGTAACAGGGAATTTATAGATAACGATATTTTTCAAAAAAAGTATTAAACTGTCGCCTTACCAAATAGCAGGGTCGGCAACACAAAATAGATAAGGATAACTGATAATCCCCATAAAATAAAAATGATAAAAATAAAAGGCACAAAATCACAAAATGATAACCTTGAGCAAAATCTCCTCTTGAGTGTCAAATTTTAAATTTACCTGTCAATAATTATTTTAGGAAAAAACTGCATTAACGACGTTATTTACCGGATCTTCTTGTATATAATTATGAATGAAATCTATGAAACTACAACTACGTGAACTACGTCGCCGTAGGAACCACAAAACAGGTAGGAACGTTTTGAACCTCGTATTCAAGGAGAAACAGCTGATTCTGTTTTTTACGTTCTATGGTTGTGATGTTCTGTGATTGACAAGACGAAATGACGGCGTTGCTCTGCGCCATGGCCGACTCTACACTAGGCCGGAGCCTTAGATGTGGCAACGTGGCTTAGCTGTCAAATAGTGGCCCTATAGTCTCAGAATAATTATTACATTTTATATGTATTAGAGTTCATCTCGGTTAATAAATTAAGAAAAATACTTTTTAGAACTACTACTACTAATACCAGTGACATCTGATGCCTGTTTCATCACAGTCAGACACTACAAAATAAAAATAAACGCAACCTGTTTCCTGCCGCCACTTCAATTTCCACTTAAATGAATACTCAATTTACTTTGTAAATTATCACTTGAGCTAGAAAAATTCACTATTAGGTCACTGTGAAGCCATTCTTGCTGGTCTTGATTTCCGTTTCACTATCAAATGCTTTCGTAGGTATGCCCCAGGCCATGCCCAGATGAGTTCTATTAACTGTATTTTTCTGTGATATTTGGGAGGTCCAGAAAACATTATAGGTACCACATTGTGCTTTAAAATAGGTCTTATCCTTTGAAATGTTTGTCAATTGTTGTCTTTATCCTTATAAATATAACCAGCCCTTCCGAGGAATACTTTTCACCCACTTCTGTTTATGCCCCTTATCGGACGCACAATTGCTAGTGCAATCTGGTACTACACACTTTGCAGGCATCTTTTTATCTGTATAGTTTCATTTGTGCAGGTAATTAAGTAGAAACCCATTCAAAATCACCTTGCAACGTTCTTTTTAATCTGGAATAAGGTTATGTTGGGCCATGGTTTGGTAGTCCTCTACTCATGCCTCTACTGGGCTGCAACCTGGTACTACACGTTTTGCAGGCATCTTTTTATCTTTATAGTTTCATTTGTGCAGGTAAATAAGTAGAAACCCATTCAAAATCACCTTGCAACGTTCTTTTTAATCTGGAATAAGGTGATGTTGGGCCACGGTTTGGCAGTCCTCTACTGGGCTGCAACCTGGTACTACACGCTTTGCAGGCATCTTGTTATCTTTATAGTTTCGTTTGTACAGGTAAATAATTAGAAACAAATTAATAATCGCCTCCCAATCATATTTTCTGCGCCTGGAAGAATGCACATGACATAACAACAAATGAAAACACGGCCTGATCTCCAACGTTGCCATATTTCAATGCTCCTGCCTAGTGAGTAGAGACGGCCGTCTGCGCAAAATTTGGTTGCGATTCTTCATCATTTCTCAGCTATAGTTCTCACTTTTTAGTGTTTTGTGGTTTTGACCGCGATTGATTTCTTGTTTCTTTTGTTGTATGTTTTGTGGTTGATGATTCAAAATTTCAAATGCGAGAGCCTCAGTTTTGAATCCTCTAGAACTTCTATATCTATATTGTAAATTAAACTATAGACAGCTCAGTGTCAACTTGCTCATGTAAGAAATACCTATTTCATTTTTTTAGAGGCATTTATTTCGTCTACTCTTTTCACACGTTTCTGAACATCCAGCAAATCTAAAAGTCTTTTTTATGAAAGTGAGATCACTTTGGGTAGAGTGAAAATCACTTCCTTGAGGTTTCCCCAAATCAAGGAAGTAAACCAACAGTGTAATTCAATGCCGGCAGAGGTATTAGCCCTCAAAGTAGTTGTTTTTGTTGGTAAATGCAGTCGAAGTCTTGTTTATTCTCCAGAATCATCTCTAATTAGGTAGGTACTTTTGTTTTGAAAAAAAAAAAAATAGTAAAGCGATGTTTTTGTAATATTGAGGTAGTTTTACATTTTTATGATTTTTGTGATTGTCTCCACCAGATTTCTGGTGATTTTATAACTTTGGATTTGAATTGGAAAAAAACGTTATCAGTGCTCCAGAATGTAAACAAAGCGCAGCCATAAACAACTCAACAAAATCACAGGTGGCGTGTTCTTGTAAGTCGCTTATTTGAGCGGTTTTGAGATAAAGATCCAAAAGTCAATTCATTTTAGTGTACTGTACTTTCAAGGCTTCGGGATAAGGGTCTCGGAAGACCCTATACGCGTACTTTCTGCATCTAATACCCGGTTTCAACCCCCCGCCGTCGCAAAATAGGGGTTGTTATAAGTGTGTGAAGAGTTTGTGTATGCGTCTCTATCTGTGGCGACGAAATTGCCAAACCCTTCAAGTGAATTGGAGTCATTTTTTTTCGTTTGAAAAATGCCTTGTTCTCGATGATTCGACAAGATGAGCAAATGGTGGTTTTCAATATTTAGTTTTGTGCTATAGTGTAGTGTACAGTGCCCGATTGGATACGTTTTAAAGGAGGAACATCATCAAGCTCGCCGAAGCTTCAAATGAAAGGTAATTTTAAAGAAATGAGATTGGCTTTTTACATTTGCTGCGTCATAGTGACAATATAGTGCCATACTTCGATTTTTCGCTAGATACCTATACCTGGTAGAAAAAACATTTCAAAATTTAAATACAAAAGATATTTGCGAGGATTTTATTTGCCTAAGCTAGATGAAGATGATTAGGAGCGCATGGCAAAACAGCGTGATCATTATTTGTTTTTTACTTCCCACACCGATATTGTATTGTGATCGCGAAAATTTTCGATTTTGAGATAATACGCTTTTTGGGCGTTTCATGGTGTCTACATAACGAAAATCCTGCCTGCCTGTCTGTTGGCATGTTTCTGGCCTCTTAATCTCAGTAACCGCTGCACAGGGGCGTATCCAGACTTCAGTCTTGGGGGGGGGGGGGTAGCGGGACATGAAGTTGTGTGTGCTTTCATCATTTTTTGTAATACCTTCGTGAAGGACGTTGATGCAAGAGAAATGGAAAATGTTAATAGTATTAAAATAAAAAAGAAGATATAAACAGCAAGTAAAACAGTGGAGTATCAGGCATTTTAGGGAGATGAAATAAAAAATCTATTGATGCATTAATCAATTTTAATTTTACGGAATACAAATGATATCTAATACGTATCATCCGAGAACATTTTATTGGCACAGCATACAAAATTAAACGATCATGAACACTCACCAGTCAGGTACCCTAGTAGCCACAGCACGTACTCCATTTTTTTTAATTAATGCTTTAACTTTTCTAATCGGTGCAATTTTCAAACCAGGTAATTAATGGGTTTTAGCTAAATTTTTAAATTTTTGTGACAAGCTACCCCGTTGTATAGGACATTCAACTGTAATAATGCAAAACAAACCCTTTTGTAATTTAGTTACCGCAAAAAAGATTTTTTTTTCAGTGTGACAATTGCTTAAATAAATAAGTCAAAGTTGAATTTTGAGTTTTTTCTTTCGAAAAGCTTGGGAGGGGTAATTACCCCTGTTACCCCCCCCTTGTATGCGCCTGTGCCGCTGCATGGATGGGTGGCGATATCGATATGCTGTGGGGCCATAGTAGGTAATGCTGTTATAATTTTGACAATCGGTGCAAGGGCGGCGGAGTAATTAGCAAAAAATAAAATATTGCAGATGTCCCCCAACCTTCGTTTTTAGGCGTTTTGGATTCTTGACCATTTTCTACTTTTTTGGGTGGGAGTAGAATTGGGGTGGTTGGGAGGTGGGGGGGTTGAAAAATCGAAAAATTTGTTGTATTCATAATAGACTACCCACTGACCTATGAAGGAAGACCTAGCGACATAAATAACTTTTTTATGTCTATCCGAACATTGCCTTATGCCTATTACTGAAACTAAAGGACTTAGAATTTTTTCCGATGTATACATATGAGTATTGCTTTAGATCGCTCTATATTATGTAACGAAGAAACTGTTTAATTAATTTTAATGAAATTTTGACACAGTATTACTACCGTGTCGAGGATGGAAAATGCGTATGGTTTTTATAAATCGTGCCAGTAGCGGCGCAGAAATGATAAAAAAACTAAAAATATAAAAACAGCTCAAACTTCGTTTTTAAGTGTTTTAGAAGTTCCTGATCATTTTCTGAGTTTTTTTGGGTGGGGGTGAAATTGGGGTGGTTGGGGGGTGGGGGTTTGAAAAACTGAAAAATTTGGTGTATTCATAATAGGCTGTCCACTGACGTGTGAAGGAAGATCTAGCGACATAAATCATCTTTTTAGATCCATCTGAACATTGCCTTGCCTATTACTGAAATTTAGAATTTTTCTGGTGTAAACATACGAGTATTGCTTTAGACTGTTCTATATTATGTAACGAAGAAACTGTTGAATTGATTTTAATGAAATTTTGACACAGTATTACTACCGTGGCGAGGATGGAAAATGCGTATGGTTTTTATAAATCGTGCTAGTGGCGGCGCAGAAGCAATGAAAAAACTAAAAATATAAAAACAGCTCAAACCTCGTTTTTAAGTGTTTTAGAGGTTCCTGATCATTTACTGAGTTTTTTTGGGTGGGGGTGAAATTCGGGTGGTTGGGGGGTGGGGGGTTGAAAAACTGAAAAATTTGCTGTATTAATAATAGGCTGTCCGCTGACCTGTGAAGGAAGACCTAGCGACATAAATCACCTTTTTAGGTCCATCTGAACATTGCCTTGCCTATTACCGAAACTAAGGGACTTAGAATTTTCTGTATACATAGGAGTATTTATTGCTTTAGATCGTTTTTTTTTATAACGTGGAAACTATTAAATTGATTCTAATAAAATTTTGACACATTAGTATTACTGTGGTGAAGTTGGAAAACGCGTATGCTTGTTAGAAATCGTATCAGTGGCAGCGTAGCAATAATTAAAAAACTAAAAATATGAAAACAGCTCAAACTTCGTGTTTAGATGTTTAAGGGGTTCCTGACCGTTTGTTTTGGGGGGGGGGGGGGCGGGGGGTTGTAAAACTGAAAGGTTTGTATTATTGATAATAGGCTGTTCATTGACCTGTGCAGGAAAGACCTAGCGGCATATGACAATTTGGGGGGGGGGGGGGGTGCGACCGATGATTTTGTTGCAAGGGGATCTCAGACTAAATCTGTTTGCTATGGGAAAATAATAAACTGGTATCACCATAATGTGTGGGAAGTACTGAGTCAATCAACTTGACTCCATTTTTTAACGTTTATTCGACCGGTGGACCGTTTTTGGCGACCGAACGGCATCGACATCAAGTCGGCTTTGACCTACCTCCGCGAACACTTGACTGTCGCGCGTCGCGGTCCCGGCCGCCTCTGTTTCTGTTCTGTCAGTAAGTCAGTGTCCGTCTGTCGGTCGTGTGGTACCGTGCTACGAAAGCGGATCCTCCGCAGTCATCGGCGATCGCGAGTGTGGTACGACCAGAGGTACGACTCTCTCCGTCTGATCGAGTAGTACCGCCGGGTACTCGCGGGTACTGCAGTACCTTTCGACTAGTGCCGATTCGGACAAAAAGCTGCGCCTGGCCCGCCGGCGTAAGGCGGTTTCGGACACGGTGAGTTTTTCTGACGCTTGATGCATGGCGCTCCACCAAAAGGTGAAGGTTGCTGTTTTTGCCAAACGCGTACTAGTCGTACCGAAAATTGCCTCAAACTTACTTAATCCAGGTAGCCATGGATATCAAGGAGGCTGGAAACAAAACGTACAATTGATCGTTTTGTTTTCATAACTGAGCACACTGCGTAGGTAGAGCCTATATACGAGAGTACCGCGGCTGCTGTGAAAGGGTTATGTTAGGGGAAGTTTGTTAACGCGGGATTTGAATGGGCCAATACCCGCAGGCCCAATAAATACATCTTCTGGCAGTCCATTCCAAGCCTTGGACACCCTGGGAATAAATTTCCGGATATACCGCTCAGTTCTTGATGTATGAAGAACGACCGTCTTAGGATGAGATGCAGCGGTCGCACGGGTACATCTGATAGGAGCGGTGAGCGGCGGAACGATAGAGGATAGCTCAGAGGAGCAGATTCCGTTGGAATATCGGTAGAAGAGTGAGAGGTCACCGACAACACGCCGGTGAGAAAGTGACTGAAGGTGGCGCGTTAAGGCCGGATCGCCAATTAGTCGAATTGCCCTTCTCTGGACGGCATCTAGTATAGACAGGGTAGTAGGGGCAGCAGCTCCCCAGACATGACAGCAATACTCCAGGCAAGGTCTTATCTGGGCTCTATATAGCGTGAGGAGGTTACATGGTGAGAAATACTTTCTGGCTCTAAATAAGTACCCAAGCTTTTTACCAGCGGCTGTTGCAATTGACGTGTTCGTGCCAGATCAGATTTTCTGTAATGTTGACTCCTAACAGCTTGCATGAGTGACTCCTTGGCAGAGCCTGGTTGTTCATTAGAACCTGATGTTGGCTTGGGCACTTCTTGTTTGATAGCGTACAGTACTGGGTCTTGGAGGCATTAAATTTAACCATATTCTTAAGCCCCCAAGCGGTAATGGTATCGAGATCCTTTGGAAGTGAAGCTGCCACTGCCAGTCTTCTGAGTTCCAGCTCGACCACAGAGATCGGTCTATTGCTCATGATGCCTGCATGCAGCGTACTGTCATCCGCAAAATTGTGGATTGGATTGTCGATGCTAGAGTAGATCATTAATATGA